>PVJS01046862.1:0-15650 GCA_004027185.1 Glis glis
AAAAAAAAAAAAAAAAAGAGGCTGGAGAAGAATGCAGAAAGGTTATTGAAAGACACTAGTGACAATCTGCAAATCCTCGAGGAAGGACTTTGATTTTTTCCTTCTTCCTAGAGACAAAATAAAAAGCATCTTCTCTCTTTATAAAATTGGGAAGAGACAGGATAGAATTATTACAACAATACTAGTAATAATTATTATAAAGCATAATTACCATGTGCCAGGCACTGTTCAAATTAAGAATTTAATCCTTGGCCAAGCACAGAGGCACACGCCTTGTAATCCCAGCTACTTGGGAGACTAAGGCAGGAAGATCCTAAATTCGAGGCCAGCCTGGCCAATTTAGCAAAACCCTGTCTCAAAAGAAAAAATAAAAAAGGGCTGGGGGTGTAGTTCAGTGGTAGAGCACCCTGGGTTCAATACCCAGTACTAAAAAGAATAAAAAATAAAAAACCTTAATCCTTATAACAACCCTAAGAGGTAGGCACTATTATCTCCATCTTACAGATGAGGCAGGTGTGCTGTTAGCCTGGCCCCAGGTCCCCAGTGTCTGAGGGTTGCAGGTCAGAGAGGACAGGGACATGAAGTAGCCTCCCACTCCAAGATGCCTGGCCTGGGGAAGACAGAAAAACAAAACTGAGTGGGGGAGTGGATTTCTGTCACATAGAGAACACATGTGGTGGGGGGGGAGAGGAACATTAACTGACATCACCTATGAAAGGATATGAAAATCATCCACAGCTTTAGTCTGACTCTAGACCTCGATTTTAAATTGGAAGGGGAGCCGGGCATGGTGGCACATGCTTATAATCCCAATACTTGGGAGGCTGAAGGTTCACAGCTAGCCTCATCAATTTAGTGAGGCCCTCAACAACTTAGTGAGACCTTGTTTCCAAATTTAAAAAAATAATAAGTCGGGCATGGTGGCACATACCTGTAATCCCAGTACTTGAGAGGCTAAGACAGGAGGATTGCAAGTTTGAGGACAGCCTCGGCAAGTAGTGAGACTCTCATCAACCTAGCGAGACTCTGTTTTTTTATTTTGGGTGTGTAGCTCAGAAGTAGAATGCCAGCCGGGCGTGGTGGTGCACACTTGTAATCCCAGTACTTGGGAGGCTGAGACAGGAGAATCGCAGATTCGCAGCCAGCCTCAGCTACTTAGTGAGGCCCTCTGCAATTTAGTGAGACCCTGTATCCAAATAAAGAAAAAAAATAGGGCTGGGGGTGTAGCTCAGAGGTAGAATGCCCTTGGGTTCCATCCCCAGTATCACACACATACAAAAAAGAAGTAGAATGCCTCTGTGTTCAATCTCCAGTACCACAAAATAAACAAATAAATAAAATAGGGCTGGGGGTATAGCTCAGAGGTGAAGTGCCCTTGGGTTCAATCCCTAGTACCATAAATAAGTAAGTAAATAAAAATAAATAAATAAATGAAAGAAAAAGAAAGAAGGAAGGAAGGAAGGAAGGAAGGAAGGAAGGAAGGAAAGAAGGAAGGAAGGAAAGAAGGAAGGAAGGGGGCTGGTGTGTATAAGGAGCAGCCATGGTGTAGATACTGAACTTTACAGTCAGAAAACTTAAGTGTTGACTTCACGGGGTGACCTCAAGCAGGTCAGCCCTTCCCTCTGGGTTGCATTGGCCTCAATTATGAAATAAAGGCATTGGATTACAGTTAAATCACTGAAGTCCTTTCCAGCTCAAAAATCATACAATTCTAGAACCTGGTTGTTGGGTGTGACAAATTATGATCTCTCTCTCCCACTGCATATGTTCCGGAGCGTGGTATTTTGGTATAAATATGCCAATGTCTGCTGTCTGTATATGTGTGTGTTCCAGCTATATGACTACAACTCTTTGTTTGTGGGTAAACAAGGGATGCTTCGTGGTTTGCTTCAGGAAAGACCAAATGGCTCTGGGAGGGAGTAAACTTAAGATCACTGACTCAAGTCATGGCGGGAAGGCAGATGATTCCACAAAAGGTTTTAACCTGTGATCTTTCAGTGTCACACAGTTAGTTTTGTTTTTATATTTTTTTCAACCAAATATAATTAAGTCTTGACCTCAACCCTGTGAGATGGCCCAGGTTTTTTTTTTTTTTTTTTTTGCGGTACCGGGGATTGAACCCAGGGGTGTTCTACCTCTGCACTACACCTCCGGCCCTATTTTTTATACTTTATTTTGAAACCAGGTCTCATGAAGTTGCGGAGGGCCTCACTAAATAGAGAGAGAGACAGGGGGAGAGAGAGACAGAGAGAGAGAGAGAGAGAGAGAGAGAGAGAGAGAGCTGAGGCTGGCCGCGAACCCGGATCCTCCGGTCTCCACCTCCCAAAGTACTGGGATTACAAGCGTGCGCCACCACGCCCGGCTATGGCCCAGGTTTTTACAGAAGAGGAAAAAGTGACTCGGAGATTAAGGGACTTGCCCAAGATCACACAGCTCCTTAGAGCCAGAGCCAGAACTGAGATCCCGGGCTTCTGACACCTGGCTGATGTGTTCCTGCTGCTGCACAGGGTGTGAGAACAGAGCCTATGCATAGGAAACAGTCAGAGGGGCTGCGGCTTCTAGGAGAGGGCAGTGTGGAGAGTCTCTGGCCATAGCATGCCAGGCCGACTCGCCTGCTCCTTTCCCACTCTGCAGCTAACAGGTTGCAGCATCCTTTCATTTGGAGCAGAGCCTCACAAGACTAGGCCAGGAGTGATGGTATACGTCTGTAAACCCAGTACTTGGAAGGCTGAGTCAGGAGGATCGCAGGTTCAGGGACAGCCTGAGCAAGGTAGCAAGGCTTTCAGCAACCTGGCAAGACCCTGTTTCCAAACAAAAAATACAAAGGGCTGGGGGTGCAGCTTGGAGGTAGAATGCCCCTGGGTTCAATCCCCAGTAACATACACACACACACACACACACACACAAAGATAAAGGCTATTTCAAGAACCATGAACTGTAATTAACTAGAATGTCAAGGCAAGGATGAGAAGTGATAACATTCTGGAGCCTCTGGAAAGATGAGAAAGGCGTTTGCTAACTCTTTCCCAGGGCCCCCTTCTTTTTTTGTGTGTGTGATACTGGGGATGGAACCCAGGGGCGTTCTACCTCCGAGCTACACCCCTGGACCTATTTTTTATTCTTTATTTTGAAACTGGGTCTCACGAAGTTGCGGAGGGCGTCACTAAGTAGCTGAGGCTGGCCGCGAACCCGGATCCTCCCATCTCAGCCTCCCAAGTACTGGGATTACAAGCGTGCGCCACCACGCCCGGCTCCCAGGGCCCCCTTCTATAAAATAAGGATGTGATTGAACCATCTCACAGGTGTGCTGTGGACACAACGATGATAATTAGGTAAACATGACTCTGAAGAGCCACATGTTTGCTTTTTCATTCAACCAGCCAACATTTATTGAGCACCTAAGCCAGGTGTGATGGCACACACCTGTAATCCCTGTACTTTGGAGGCTGAGGCAGGAGGATCACAGGTTCAAGGACAGCCTCAGCATAGTGAGACTTTCAGTAATCTAGTGAGACCCTGTTTCAAAACAAAAAAATAAGCCAGGCATGGTGGCGCACACTTGTAATTCCAGTGCTTGGGAGGCTGAGACAGGAGGATTGCAGGTTCAAGGACAGCCTCAGCAACTTCATGAGGCCCTCTACAACTTAGTGACACCCTATTTCAAAATAAAAGAATAAAATAGGGCTTGGGGTATAGCTTGGAGATAGAATGCTCCTGGGTTCCATCCCCAGTACCACAAATAAATAAATAAATAAATAAATAAATAAATAAATAAATAAAATAAAATAAAATAAAAAAGGGGCTGGGGATGTAGCTCGGAGGTAGAATGCCCCTGGATGCAATCCCCAGTACTACCAAAAAAAAAGTGTATTAAGCATCTATAATATCCCAGGAACTATTAGGAAATGGAGGAATACTAAGACAAATAAATAAGGAGTTCAGAGGCACATTACATATTCTCTCTCCTCTTGTCTTCTTTATCTTTGTCTCTTTTTGTCTAGGACCAGATCATGGGAGATGGGCCCTGTCATCCTATCCAACTCCCTAGCTTCTGTTGCTATGGCCCAACCTCCAGGCTTACATTCCACTAGCAGAGGAATCCCAAGGTTGTAGCTCATTCGACAAATAATTCATTCACTTTTTTGGTTCTCGGTGCTGGGGATACAATGGTGAATGAACAGGTCCCGGCCCTTATGGAGCTCACTACAACTGGAGAAGGCAGACCTTAACAAATCAATACACAAATAAATACATGGTCACAGATCACAGCGAGAGTGACATGAAGTGGAAAGAGAGGAATGAACCCAGTTCAAAGGCCTCTGTGGGAGGATGAAGCCTGCAGGATGAGGAGTCAGCACCAGAACAGCCTGGGGAGGAGCCTCCAGCAGAGAAACGACTTGCCCAGGGGCCTTGGCAGTGGGAAGGAACACAGTGTCTCCAAAGTGACAGAAAAGCAGTGGGGCAGAGCCCAGAGCAAGCAGGACACAGTCTTTCTCTCTTTCTCTCTCTCCCTCTCTCTCTGTCCTAGGGATTGAGCCCAGGAGCATTCTACTCCTGAACTACACTTCCAGCCCTATTTTATTTTTTAGTTTGAAACAGGGCCTCATTAGGTTGCTGAGGGCTTCCCTAAGTTGTGAGGCTGGTCTCAAACCTGCAATCCACCTGTCTCAGCCTCCCAAGTACTGGGATTATAGGTGTGCACCAGCGCCTGGCTAGTGCACTACACTTCTAATACCTTCTGCTCTCCCTTCCCAGTGCAGCAAAGAAGTGAACTGGCTCGTTCTGCTAATTCTACAGTCCAGTGATATTGCTTATGATAGGCTGGAGGTTAGCTAGAGGAATCTGGCACAGCACAAACCACCAAAAAAATCCCTCATCTGACCCAGAGCCAATGAGACTTGGTGAGTGGTGACAAAGGTTTTCATCCCTACTCCCTCCACTGATGACAGATCTATAGAAATAAATTCACTCATTCAATGGCCATTGTGCCTGTTGCATATGGACTCAGTTTACTTAGACAGCTGACATTTTGAGGGGTAGAGTATTGACTTAGCCCTTAACAGGGATGCAAAAGTGGTACTTTTGGTACCTGTCTGGGAAGAAAGTTAACAATATGGATCAAAAGCTTCAAAAATATTCAATTTGAGCCGGGCATGGTGGCACACGCTTGTAATCCCAGTACTTGGGAGGCAGAGACCAGAGGATCCCGGTTTGCGGCCAGCCTCAGCTACTTAGTGAGGACCTCTGCAACCTCATGAGACCCGGTTTCAAAATAAAGTATAAAAAATAGGGCCAGGGGTGTAGCTCGGAGGTAGAACCCCCCCTGGGTTCAATCCCCAGTACCGCAAAAAAAAATATTCAATTTGAGCCGGGCATGGTGGCACACACTTGTAATCCCAGTACTTGGGAGGCTGAGACCGGAGGATCCGGGTTCGTGGCCAGCCTCAGCTACTTAGTGGCCCTCTACAACTTAGTGAGACCCTGTTTCAAAATTAAGGATAAAATAGGGTTGGGGGTATAGCTCGGAGGTAGAATGCCCCTGGGTTCAACCCCCAGTACCGCAATAAAATAAAATATTCAATTTGAGCTGGGCACAGTGGCATACACCTGTAATTCCAGTACTTGGGATTATATATATTTTCAACTTGACTCAATAACTTCACTTACAGGAATCTATCCTTAGACAAATTTGTTCAAGGAATTTTTTTTAAGCACTAGGGATGCCGGGCATGGTGGCGCACGCTTGTAATCCCAGTACTTGGGAGGCTGAGACTGGAGGATCCAGGTTCCCAGTCAGCCTCAGCTACTTAGTGAGGTCCTCCACAACTTAGTGAGAACCTGTTTCAAAATGAATAAAAAATAGGGCTGGGGGTGTAGCTCGGAGGTAGAATGTCCCTGGGTTTAATCCCCAGTACCACACACACACACACACAAACACACACACAGAGCACTAGGGATGAAACCTAGGGGCATTCTATCTCCAAGCTACACCCCTAGCACTTTCTACTTTTTGTTTTGAAAAGGGTCTCACTAGGTTGCTGAGAATCTCACTCAGTTGCTGAGGCTGGTCTCAAACCTGTGATCCTTCTGTCTCAGCCTCCCAAGTACTGGGACTATAGGTGTGCATCGCTGCGCCTGGCTCAAGGATTTATATATAAGAATTTTTATGCGAGGCATGGTGGCACACACCTGTAATCCAAGTACTAGGGAGGCTGAGACAAGAGGATCGCAGGTTTGAGGACAGCCTCAGCAACATAGCAAGACTCTCAATGAACTAGCGAGACCCTGTTTCAAGAACAAAAAAATTAAAAATAAAGGGGGCTGGGGGTGTAGCTCAGAGGTAAAATACCCCTGGGTTCAATCTCCAGTATCACAAAAAGAAAAAAGAAAAGAATTTTCATTATAAGGTCACTATCAAGTAGTTAGAAAAAACTTAAATATCCCACTGGATTATATTATTAGATGATGATATATCATGATGGAATTGTACCTAAATGAAGTTTATGAAGCAGAGTAATGACTTTTGGAACGGCTCCAGATTCCTTCTTTGTTGTTATTTGTACTGGGGATTGAACCCAGGGGGGGTTCTACCTCTGAGCTATACCCTCAGCCCTATTTTATTTTATTTTGAAACAAGAGTTCACTAAATTGCCGAGGCTGGCCTCGAATTTACAATCCTCCTGTCTCAGCCTCCCAAGTACTGGGATTATAGGCGTGTGCCACCGTGCCCGGCCTCAAGATACCATTTTAAAGGGATATGTCAGGCGGGCGTGGTGGTGCACGCTTGTAATCCCAGTACTTGGAAGGCTGAGACAGGAGGATGCAGGTTTACGGTCAGCCTCAACTACTTAGGGAGGCCCTCCGCAACTTAATGAGACCCTGTTTCAAAATGAAGAATAAAAAATAGGGCTGGGGGTGTAGCTCGGAGTTACAAAGCCCTTGGGTTCAATCCTTAGTACCCCAAATAATTAATAAATAAAGAATAAATAAGTAATTAAAAAGGGATATGCCAGTGAACTGTTACAATATAATAGGATAAATGCTTTGACAAATGACAAGGTGGGAACTGGGGGAGACAAGGGAGGGTGTCTCAGGAACTCCAACGTTTGAGGTGTCTTAGAGGTTGTGGGGGAGTTTCCAGGTGGAAGGAAAAGAAAGGAATTCTGCGGAAGACGGGGAACGTAATTCACCTCTTGAGATGGCTTGCGACAGCCATACCGCTCATCCGCATCATCGGCATGCCGGTTGTCTTCCAGTAAGTGAGTTGGGAAGCCATGATGATGATCGGGATGGGCGATGCCCTCGCCCTCCTGGAGAAGACGATGCGGCTGCAGGCTGTGTGGCCCCGGGGCTCCAGCAACGCTCAGCCCCGGCCTGCGGCTCAGGCTTCCCACAGTGAAATAAGTCTCAGGGCCAACGTGGCCTCCCTACCTAGCCCTTTCGGTGGCGCCAAAAACGACACGCAGAGGCAGCTACGCAGAGCGCATGCGTAGCACGCATGCGCAGTCGGCTGCTGCTGAACCGGCGGTGTGAAGTTTCACACCCGGAGGATGAAGGATGTGTGAGGCCTACCTGGCTTAAGAGAGCGACTGGGGGTAAAGGACCAGGCCGGGGTAGGGACTCGGCAGAGGGCTGGGGGTCCCATCGCACGCAGAGCACCCCTCTGTGCTCACTGCCTCAGTTCTCCCAGGCTGCAGGCCTCTGCCCGGCTTCCTCGGCAGGCCTCCCCACAGCGATCCCGCTCTTTTCCTTTTCGGCCCCTTCAGAGTCGTCCTTCTGCTCTGCCCGCCGCCCAGGCCCAGGGGCGCAATGGTGGGGTGGTTTGGGAGCAGGAGGCTGGGGGAAGAAGCAAATCTGTGGCCTAGCTTCAAGCACCGCCCTCTGTCGGGCTTCTGGACACCAGACTTACTTGGGCAGCACAGGGTTTCTTTGAACTGTTTCTCCCAGGGCAGTTATGGATCTTCCTGATTCCTGATCCAACCTGTTCCGGGGCCGCCCTGGTCTATCAAACCTAGCCATGAGGTTGGACAGGAGTAGGGGAGATCTATTACCTACCTAGGGTAATAGATCTGGACAAAATCAGGCTCTTCTATGGGTTAGACCTTTCCTTGCTTACACCTCTCTAGGCAATGGGGTGACTGGAGGCCTGGGTAGCTGGAGGATCCTGGGAAATGTAAGAAGAGGATGTCTACTCTTTAAAATTTGAATTTGGAGCCAGGCGTAGTGGCACATGCCTATAATCCCAGTACTTGGGAGGCTGAGACAGGAGGATTGTAAGTTCGAGGACAGCCTCAGCAAATGTGAGACTCTTATCAACCTAGTGAGACCCTGTTTCAAAATAAAATAAAATAGGGCTGGGAGTATAGCTCAGAATGTAGAATGCCCCTGGGATCAATCCCCAGTACCACATACACACAAAAAAATTGATTTTGAAGCCAGGTGTGGTGGCACATGTCTATAATCCCTGTACTTGAGAGGCTGAGATAAGAAGATCGCAGGTTTATAGACAGCCTCAGCAATTTAGCAGGGCCCTCAGCAACTTAGACCCTGTTTCAAAATAAAAAATAAATAAATAAAAATGGTTGGGGTGTAACTAGGAGGTAGAACACCCCTGGGGTCACACCTAGTACCACAAAAATAAATGAAATTTGAATTTCTTTCTGGTCACCTGCACTCTCCTGATACTCACAGTCCCTCTCATTGCTGTCTTATTCTTGTCCTTTTGGCTCAGAATATGTCTCATGTGGATGAAGCAGCCCGCCGGCTGTCCAAAAGTGGGACAAGCCTCTATGCCATACTGGAGCTTAAGAAGGGTGCCTCACCTGAAGATGTCAAAAAGGCCTACAGGTTCAAACCCCAGCCCTGTATTGAATCCTGGGATTTCCCCTATTAATCCCTTTTCTTTCTACCTTGACTTTCTGACCCATTTCTAAATCCCAAAAGCTGGGCACAGTGGCACAAGCCTGCAATCCAGTACTTGGGAGGATAAAACAGGAGGATTGAAAGTTCAAGGACAAACCGGGCGTGGTGGCGCACACTTGTAATCCCAGTACTTGGGAGGCTAAAACCGGAGGATCCGGGTTCGCAGCCAGCCTCAGCTACTTAGTGAGGCCCTCAGCTACTTAGTGAAGCCCTGTTTCAAAATAAATATAAGGAATAGGGCCAGGGGTGTAGCTCAGAGGTAAAACGCCCCTGGGTTCAATCCCCGGTACCACAAAAAAAAAAAAAAAAATAGGGCTAGGGGTGTAGCTTGGAGGTAGAATGCCCCTGGGTTCAATCCCCAGTAACACACACACACACACACACACACACACACACACACACACACGAAAGTTCAAGGCCAGCTTGGGCAACTTAGTGAGACCCTGTCTCAAAATAAAAATAAAAAGGGCTTGCTGGGTGCAGTAGCACCCTCCTGTAATCCCAGTACTTGGGGGGCTGAGACAGGAGGATTGCAGGTTCAAGGCCAGCCTCAGCAACTTAGTGAGGTCCTCAGCAACATAGTGAGATCCTATTTCAAAATAAAAAGGGCTAGGTGTATATAGCTCAGAGGTAGAGTTCCCATGACTTCAATCCCCAGTACCACATACACACAAAAAATTTTAAATTAATCTCAAGAATCCTTTCTTTGGGGGCTAAAGGAGGCCATTACCCTCTTCAGCATGGCATGGAAAGAAATTTAGACCTTGGCTGCTTGCCTCCATCCTTTGTACCACACCTCATGCATTCTTCTGCACTATCTAGAGACCTATCCCTGCCGTGCATCCCAACCCTCCCTCCCCAGCCATCCCCAGCCCCTCCCCACCCTCCTTTTGGGTATTGCCTGGGTAGGAAACTGGCCTTGCGGTATCATCCAGACAAGAATCCAGGGGACCTTCAAGCAGCAGAAATCTTCAAAGAGATCAACACAGCCCATTCTGTACTGAGTGACCCTAAGAAGCGGGAAATCTACGACCGGCATGGCTCATTTGGAATATACCTGTATGATCACTTTGGTGAAGAAGGTGTCAGATACTATTTTACAGTGCATAGTTGTTGGTTCAAGGTACACAATTCTTCCTAGTCCCTTAAGAATTAAGGAAGGAGGGGGTGACCCTCCTCCCCTAGGACAAATGCTCTGTTGCCTCATTCTCTGGGTGTGAGGAGGATGGAAGGAGGGGAGCTTGCGTGGAAGTACAGAAGAACTGCTGGAGCGAGGCCTCTCCCCTGCCTTTTAGACACTTGTCATCCTCTGTACACTGCTCACCTGCTGCTGCTGTTGCTGCTGCTGCTGTTTTTGCTGTGGGGCACTTAAACCACCACCAGAGGAGGCTAATAGGAAATACCAACAGGATGTCCAGACTCGGCCTCCAAGATCAGGTGAGGGCCATTGGCAGGGGCTGAGGTCATTGGGATTAGGAATGAAAAAAAATTTAAAAAAAGGTTGGAAGTGAAAAAGACCTGTGAAAACCTCAGATTAACCCCTAAATATGGCAGTTTCAAGTCTGGCATGGGGCAAAATAAAGAAAGAGAAGGCAATCAATATTTTCTTTTTTTTTTTTGCGGTACCGGGGATTGAACCCAGGGGGGTTCTACCTCCACGCTACACCCCCGGCCCTATTTTTTTATACTTTATTTTGAAACCGGGTCTCACGAAGTTGCGGAGGCCTCACTAGGTAGAGAGAGACAGGGAGAGAGAGAGAGAGAGAGACATGGAGAGAGAGAGACATGGAGAGAGAGAGAGACATGGAGAGAGAGAGAGAGCTGAGGCTGGCCGTGAAACCGGATCCTCCAGTCTCTGCCTCCCAAAGTACTGGGATTACAAGTGTGTGCCACCACGCTAGGCAATATTTTCTTTTCTTTGTGGTACTAGGGATTGAACCCAGGGGGGTTCTACCTCTGAGATAAACAGGGTCTTGCTAAATTGCTGAGGCTGGCCTTGAACCTGGTATCCTCCTGTATCAGCCTCCTAAATACTGGGATTATAGGTGAGCACCACCACCACATCCAGCTTGACATTGCAATGAATTGACAGTTTCTGTTTATCATTCGTGGTGCTAGGGATTGAACCCAGGGCCTCACACATGCTAGGCAGGTGCGCTACCCACTGAGCTACATACCACTGAGCTACATATCCAGTCCCTGAATTGAATGTATTGCTGGCCCTTTCTGGCTATTAAGGAATGGGGTGGGAGAGCATGCCTAGAAGAGACAGGAGTTGAATACAGATTTAAAGACACAGTTTATTGCATCTGTTCAAAGGAACAATGAGCTGGGGATGTAGCTCGGTGGTAGAGTGCTTGCCAAGCATGTGCAAGGTAAAAAAACAAGTCAAGCTTCTGAGATTATCCCCCCCCCAAATAGTTAAAGCTTTAAAATGGTGGCTGAAGTTTACATCAGTGCCACCTTGTGATGCTAGTGAGTAACTGCAAGGAAAGTTTTCTTATCTGTAAACTAAAGATTTGTTACTAAATGTTTATATATGTAAACGTATATAATTCCATTATAGGAGCAAAAACTGCTTATAGAAGAGATGAAGATAGCGACGATTATTAATAAAATATGAAGAAGAGTGAGGTATGTAAACTGAAAGGCCGCAATCATTAAAGGACAAGAGAAGCATATAAGCTAACCAGATGAGTCCTTAGTGGGAAGTTTGTCCTTATAGCATGGACTCCAGGCGTTTACGTCCTTACATAGAGGGGGGTTTGCTTTAAATTCTGTATGATGAGCCGGGTGTGGTGGCGCATGCTTGTAAGCCCAGTACTTGGGAAATTGAGACCGGAGGATCCAGGTTCGCAGCCAGCCTCAGCTACTTAGTGAGGCCCTCCGCAACTTAGTGAGACCTTGTTTTGAAATAAAGAATAAAAAAATAGGGCTGGGGGTGTAGCTCAGAGGTAGAATGCCCCTGGGTTCAATCCCCAGTACCGCAAAAAAAAAAAAAAATTCTGTATGATGACTCTTTCTGGTTAATAAGGTGCCAACTTCTTCTGCCATTAGGTGCTGGCCCAGTGAGGGTGCCCTGTGCTGCCCAGCCCACTGGACACGTTGAAGAGAGGGGCAAGTAGCCCTGTCCTGACGTTGACTCTGATTTGACTCCTCTTCTTATAAGAATCCCCACTCCAGAAACATTGATTAATGTCCATCCCAGTAAAGACACTGTCTCTGCCCTTGATGGTACCACTTTCCAGGTCCAGGCGGACCACTTTTTTTTTTTTCCCAGTCCCACTTTTAATCTGTCAGAGAGCAGCCACTCCTCCCTACCCGGATGAGGTGTCAGGCAGTGATGGCAGACTTTTCCTGTGGATTTTTTTCCTGTGCCCACCTTGGCATTTGACCCAATGTCAGGTCAATCTGAGCCACTTGCAGTATCTCCACTAAGATTCTGATAAACCAAGATCCTGATAACTGAGCAGGGTGGATCCTATCCCTAAGCGGCTGCACCAGTTAATCCTCCTTTACTCTGCACTGAGAACTCCTGGCATCGGCCTCATTCCTAAGCCAATACATTTTTCTGAGGCTGGTCTCGCCTTGTACTGGTGCCCATGCCGTGGGCCCTGCAGCCGCATCCATGCCACCGTGAATCAGTTTGGGAAACGCATGAGTGCATTTGAGGCTTAGGGTAGCCATTCCATCTTAGATTCTCCCTGGACTTCCTTTATCAGCACGGTGCCCTTTATTAGCCTTGGTCCAATGGGCTGACTGCAGTGCCTGCTCGCCGCCATCCTTTACCACATCTTCTACAGGCTGATCACTGTATATTTTGTTCCTAGATCAGGGGCATGAAGCATGTGATGGGGAAAGATTGCACTTTGTACCTTCCCCACCTTGCCTCTTGGTGCTTCCTATTTGGCATCCTCTCACACCATTTTGTCTCTCATCCATGCATGGTCAGGGCCTAGGGATTCCTCAGACTTCTCTCTCCTCTCTGAGAGAAGGGCTAAGGGAATGTCAGTAAATAAAAGAGCTTTGTCCAATCTCAGTGCATGTGTTGGGCCCAAAACAGACAAGTTGTGCCTGGGACAGAGGAAGGCCGATAAGAGAAAAAGACAAGATGCGAGATGAGTGTTTATATCTGGGACCAGCCTGGCATGGAGAGGAGAGTCCCAGACGACTGTGAAGCTGGAGCCAAACTTCCCAGAGCCTGGTCATTGTGACTTTGTCAAAGCTCTAAGATTTCCCTGGAGACTGATTCCCTGGTGCCCAAAATAGGTTGCTGGTATTCAGTTCCTTTCTTCCCAGCTCAGCTTCTCCCAATTTCCAAACAAATTTAAAGTACCCCCAGTGATGTGTTTGTGGACCGGAATGGCACACTTTCTAGGGGCATGCTCACACGACAGGTCCTCAAACTGCTCTCCTAGGGTGATATAAGAAAGGGCTGGGCAGGAACAAACACAGGCCAGAAGTGTGGGACAAGAGGTTGGCCCTCTAGTCTCTGGTACCCTTCTGGATCACACAGTCTTGAGGAGGAGGGCCAGGGTCCCTAGCTCTAAGCCTGTGGAAGAGGAGACTGTCACTGACTGTAGGTCTGGCCAGATCTTTCCTCCCACCATGAGCCGTGTGTGATGCCTCTCCCACAGGCTGCTTTAGAGACCATGTTACTGTCTAGAAGAAGGAACCATGCCAGAGCACAGGGTCCCGGCTCAGAGGAGCCTTCCGAGTGAGCCACGGAGAGCCCCACACCTTTGCTGGCTCACCTTTCACCCCTGACACTCGCCCCTGCTATTGCTCAAGGGAGTCGCCCATTCCTGAGTGAGTCAGGGTCACTCACTCAGTGACAGCTGTGGCTCGCCTTACATGAGCTAAATTGGGAGTTGGAATGTCACACAGATGCCCCTTGTCTCCCCACCCCCACGGTAATATTAATCTCCTCTCTGGGGAGTAAGGGACAAACAGTGCTGCCCACAGAGGGAATGAGAAAGTGGCTTGGGGAATAAAGGAGAATTTCACAGCAAGGGAGAGATAAAGTTCCATGTGCCTGGTGAGGGTACCAAGCAAAAATAAGAGGCATAGAGGGGTCCAGAGACAGCCAGGGACAAGACGAACTGTTAGCGGGAAGGACAGGAGACAGAGCCACGCTATTTCAAGAGGGAGCAACAGAAGGGAGCCTGAGAATCTGCAGTCTGAAGTGAGCAAGGAAGGGTCCAGAGGCAGCGAGAGAGGCCGGGCCAGGGCCGCAGCCAGGCAGGCACGAGCGCCGAGCGCCGAGGGGATGAACTTCACCGTGGGCTTCAAGCCGCTGCTCGGGGATGCGCACAGCATGGACAGCCTGGAGAAGCAGCTCATCTGCCCCATCTGCCTGGAGATGTTCTCCAAGCCCGTGGTGATCCTGCCCTGCCAGCACAACCTGTGCCGCAAGTGTGCCAACGACGTCTTCCAGGTGGGCAGGGCAGGGCCAGGTGGAGCCACTGGGTGGTGGGGGACCCGAGAGGGTGAGAGGCAGGTGGGGCAGTGGTGGCAGAGGAGCAGAGGAGCCGGGGTCCTAGGATCCCCAAGTAAGCATGAGTCAGCAGCTGCGCTGCAGGCTGGCTAGCTGGCCTGTGCTGGAAGGCGGGATCCGCAGGGGCAGAGGACCTGCAGGAGCTGGGAGGGGTGGTCCCGCATCAGGCTCTGTAGGAGCTGCGCTAGGCTCGGCATTCAGCTTGGAGTTTCAGACTTTGAGATCCTTATGGAAAATTTGGAAAAGAGATTAGTGAAATACTGAAACATTTGAAAATAATAACCCAGGTGAGAAAGCCCCTAATGAAAATAGAACTATTTATAAAGCCCAAGGCATCCACTTTGGGAGACAAAGTTTGACATAGTGGGGGCAGGGGACTGAGAATTTTCCGCAACTTCAGTTCACACCTGTGACCCCTCCACACTGGGCAGAAAAGAGGCCCTCAGGCAAAACCCTACTGAGGTCACTTAGCAATCAGACAGAGGGCAGGGAAGAAATTTTCCCAGAAGTGCAGCCAGTTTGGGTTTATCTGTGGTCATGGGGAAAGCATTGCTGAGCAAAGGCACAGATAGCATCGTGGATCCTTATTCCAAAAATGAAAGCAGCATATACCTGAATGGTTTGCAGACAGTGGGGCAGCGTGTTTGGAAAAAGAATAGGCTAGCTAAGTCTGGCCATTTCACACTGTGCCCTTGACCCACCCCTTGCCAGTCTTCTGTTTGCCCAATGCCCGGTTCCCTGAAGTCCCTCCTTCCATCTTCCCATCTCCTTTTATTCTGAGTGTCCACACCTGCCATTATTTAGCTCCAGAGCCATGGGTTTCCCTCTCTGGGGGCCTAGACTGAACATTATGCCTGCTCATCCCAGGCTTCAAGTCTTGTGTGAGAGGCAACACCTTGCCCACCACTTTGGTATTTCTTTTGGTCTAAGTGACTCTCTAAACATCGACTGAGATGCCTGGGAGGGAAAGGCAGAAAGAGTTTCCCACCTTCTCTCATGAATTTATAGTGAAACATCCTCTCATTAGAACTGAAATGTGTGGCTGGGCATGGTGGCGCACGCTTGTAATCCCAGTACTTTGGGAGGCGGAGACCGGAGGATCCGGGTTCATGGTCAGCCTCAGCTCTCTCTCTTTCTCTCTCTCTCTCTCTCTCTCTCTCTCTCTCTACCTACCTACCTAGTGAGGCCCTCTGCAACTTCGTGAAACCCGGTTTCAAAATAAAGTATAAAA
>PVJS01046863.1:0-15650 GCA_004027185.1 Glis glis
CAAGCCAGGCATGGTGGCGCATGCTTGTAATCCCAGTACTTGGGAGGCTGAGACAGGAGGATCACAGGTTCGAGGACAGCCTCAGCAAGTAGTGAGACTCTCATCAACCTAGTGAGACCCTGTTTCAAACTAAACATAAAATAGAGCTGGGGGTGTAGCTCAGAGGTATAATGCCCCTCGGTTCAATCCCTAGTACCACACACACAAAAAAATGCTCCTCAAGTGATTCTCATAGATGATACCTGTACAGATTACAATCTTTTTTTTTTTTGCGGTACCGGGGATTGAACGCAGGGGCGTTCTACCTCCGCACTTCACCCCTGGCCCTATTTTTTATACTTTATTTTGAAACCGGGTCTCACGAAGTTGCGGAGGGCCTCACTAAGTAGAGAGAGAGAGAGACAGGAAGAGAGAGAGAGAGCTGAGGCTGGCTGCGAACCCCAATCCTCCAGTCTCCGCCTCCCAAGTACTGGGATTACAAGCGTTGCGCCACCACGCCCGGCTACAATCTTTTAATCTATAGGTATATAATCATACAATCTAGTACAAAAGTTCTGCTTGCTTCCATGTGTTTAGAAGATACCCTTAGTGTATAGGAAATAAAACCAGGAGGATTCTCAACAATAAATGAATGAATAAATAAATAGATAGATAAATACTAAAAACCCATTTAAAAGATAATGAAGTAAATAATCTAGTCATAGAAAAAGTATGGATCGGTAGTCAATAAGTATATGAAAAAATGCTCAAATTATTTTTTGTAGTACTGGGGATTAAATCCAGAAACATTCTACCTCTGAGCTACACCCCCAGCCCTTTTTATTTTTTATTTTGAAATAGGCTCTCACTATGTTGCTGAGGCTGGTCTGCAATCCTCCTTGGCCTTGAACCTGCAATCCTCCTGTCTCAGCCTCCAAAGTATTGGGATTACAGGTGTGTACCACCACGTGTGGCTTCAAGTTACTTTTCATTTATTTAAATTAATTAATTTATTTTTTGTGGCACTGGGGATTGGACCCAGGGGCATTCTACCTCTGAGCTACACCCCCAGCCCTATTTTTTAATTTTTATTTTGAAACAGGGTCTCGCTAGATTGACGAGAGTCTCACTACTTGCTGAGCCTGTCCTCGAACCTGCGATCCTCCTGTCTCAGCCTCCCAAGTACTGGGATTAGAAGTGTGCGGCACCACACCCAGTTTAATTTTTAAAACCAAAGAAATTAGTTAAAAATAGCAGTGAAATCTTTTTCAACGAATTCTATTGAGAGTAGTGAAAATATACACATACACACCCCAGTTTTGCTGTATCAGAATGACTCTTATGTACTGCTACTGGGAATGTACGTTGACACAGCATTGCTGGAGGACATTTTCAGAAAGAATCAAAAACCTGAAAAAAAAGTTCATGCCCTTTGACCCAACAATTCTGTTTCTAAGAGCCTATTATAAGGGTGCAATCAGAAAAATGCATTAAAGTTTATAAATTAACACAAGGATATTCTTTCTTATCTTTTTTGTAATAGTAAAAGTTGAAAACAAGTTTTAGAACTCTTGGGTGTTAAAGAATACGTTTCAGCAATAAAAATGTTTTACCAAAAATATTATTTATTTATTTTTGTAGTACTGGGGATTGAACCCCGGGGCATTCTACCTCCGGGCTACACCTCCAGCCCTATTTTTTAATTCTTTATTTTGAAACAGGGTCTCACTAAGTTGCAGAGGGCCTCACTAAGTAGCTGAGGCTGGCCGCGAACCTGCAGTCCTCCTGCCTCAGCCTCCCAAGTACTGGGATTACAAGCATGCGCCATCAGTCCTGGCTCACCAAAAATATTTAATGATGGCAAAAATGTATGCGATGTCAACAGGCCAAATGATTGTAAATTTTAAAATGTAATTTTTTCTTTTCATTTTTTTGCCATACTGGGCATTGAACCCAGGGGCATTCTGCCTCAGAGCTATACCCCCAGCCCTGTTTTTTATTCTTTATTTTGAAACAGGGTCTCAGTAAGTTGCAAAGGGCCTCACTAAGTAGCTGAGGCTGGTTACAAACCTGTGATCCTCCTGTCTTCGCCTCCCAAGTACTGGGATTATATGTGTGTGCCACCACGCCCGGCTTAAAATTTAATTTTTTAATTGACAGTAATTGTACATATTTATGAGGTATGATAATTTGCTACATGTGTATAATGTATAATGATAAAATCAGGGTCATTGGCATTTCCCTCTCCTTAAACTGTTAAATATATGTGCAAGACAAAAAAAAAACGATTGAAAGAAAGCACACCCAAATGTAAAAACATTGTTTATTTCTGAGTGGTGGTTAAATATTTTTTTGTTTTCTCTATTTTTCAGATTTTCTACAGTGAACCTTATTTATTTTTGTGATGCTGTAATGAAGTAAATATGTAGTTTAAGATTCCAGTTATCATTCCCTCTTTGCTGTAGCCTTTAAATTTCTCAAAGAAACAGCTGGTAGAACTTGAGTAGCTTTCTGTCTGTGTGACTTGATTTAGAATTATAAACTGCCAACATGCTGTGAGAGGTGACATTAGCTGGCCATTCCTGTGCTCCATGTTGCATCCTGACCACTTGAAGGTTCAAGTTATTTTTTTAATTTTATTAGATTTTGTCCTGGTGATATAGCTTCTACTTCATTCTCCAACTCTGATAGCTCATGGGTAAAATTACGAAGAATACATGGATCTGATTGTAGAGGAAGAGAAGAATAAGAGAAGTGCTTTAGCGTTGGTTTTTATTCTCTCCTGATTTCATTTTTGACCCTGAATGTCTTTTCTTATCCTTTCCGTACCCTACTTTTAAATTAAAAGGTGTTGGGAATGGTGACACACACCTGTAATCCCAGTGACTGCAGGCTGAGGCAGGAGGATCATAAGTTCAAGGACAGCCTGGGCAGATTAGCAAGGCCATGTCTCAAAAATTAATTTAAAAAGGACTGGGAATGTAGTTCAGTGGTTGAGTGCCCCCGAGTTCCATCCCTAGTACCATGAAAAATAAAAATAAGGAAATTAAAGAAGGTATCAGAACAAGGCCAGACATGATTTCATGGAAGCAAGAGATCTGTTCTCTATTTTCACTCGCAAACCTATCATCTTAATTATCTATAGAAATGAGAGATCTTCCAGATGGAAGGGAATTAAATCAGTGGTTATATGAGCATTTTCTCAGTGAGGCATTATGAAATTTGGTATGATAAATAGAAATATGACATGTACCTTGCCCTCATCGAGTATATAGACTGATTTGGTAAAATTTAAAACACATTTAAGCCTAAATAAAAAATATTAAAAGCAGTTCAGAAACCATAGTAGAAATTGCATGATTAATTGACCAATGAGTTATGTAAACAGACACTCAGAAGGAGGAGGATTGCTTTAGGCTTGGAAAAGAGAGTGGTATGGACAAGACTTAGGAAGGAGGCTGAATTTAGTTAGATTCAGATAAAAAGAAAGGGAGAAGACATTCTAGGCAAGAGAACTCCTGTCAGTAAAAGACAACACATTTCTGAAGGATAGTTAATACAGTTATCCCTCAGTATCTGCAGGGGATTGGTTCCAGGACCCTCCTCAGATACCAAAATCCACTGATTGCAGCCGTGCACCACCATACAGGCTTTCGTTCTCTTTTCAAAGCTCTTCTTCTTCCATACATCTTCCTCAGCCTTGTCTTAGGCTTTTTATTCTGTCTTCTTTTTGTCTGGTATCCTTCAGAGAGCTGCCAGACAAAACCTATAGTAGAGTGAAAAAACAAAGTCAAAATGTACAACCACAATTCTTTGATAACAATGTCCCTGCTTTTCCTTCTGGTACTAGCAAGCCACACCAAGAATGTGGGCTGCTAATTTCATGGGGGGTTGGGGCAATGGTATGTGACTAACACAAATGTCATAATACTTTTCTGAAATTTAGCAACTTCTTTTTTTCATTATATACTCCTCTGGTTGTGGTTAGTTTTTCATTAGATTCCAGAGTTCAGAAAAAGTTGATTCCTAACTGCCAGTTTTTGCCAGCTTAATCAATGTATTAATGAAGGGATGAGTTTTTTGGAGTTCTGTACTCTGTCATTTTTTTTACATCATTCTTCTTTTTCTAACATCACTTCTGCTTGCCCCCCAAACAAACAAAATTATGTGTATTTTGTTAACAACAGAAAAATCAATGTAGTTGTTTCAAGGTTATTAATCTGCCAGATGACAATTAGTAAATTCACCAGGTCCAGTGACATTGTCGATACTGTTAGTGTTAGGAATAGATATCTCTATTCTACCACTTAGCTTTATGACCTTGAGTAAGTCAGTCTCTGAGCCACAGTTTCTAGTCTTTAGAATGGGAATAATAATAATAATAATGATAATAATATCTGCCTTGTAAGGTTGGAGTGAGAATGAAAGAAGATAATGTAGTATTGGGTATTAGTCCAGCCAAATAGTATGTGCTCATTTAATGGTAGCCACGGATGTTCTTAGTAAAAGTGATTGTAGAATAGCTGTTCTAATACACATTGCTGTATAATATAAAAATAGTAAGCCCAGATCAAAATGAAAAGTGGGAAAATACTAAATGCTCTGTTGTTCAGCGAATTTGGTAAACTGTTCTGGACTAAATATCTCTAGGGATGCACTAAAATCGAAGGGCTTTTTATGGTGTATGATAGTGGCAAGTTGGTTAAGGTACTGTCTCATAACATTTGTCTTGGTGTGACATTTATTTCTGCATCTGTCAGTTTCAGGTTATAAACTCCTAAAGCATAAGGATCATGTATTTAGAAATTTTTTGGTTGTTTACAATATATAAGATAAAACCCTTTTTGTATTTCAACAGTGAGCACAGTTTGAGAAGTTTTTTGGGACATTTTAGAGCAAGGTTTGTTTACTCTTGAAACATTCTAGAGAGACTTGAAAACTCTAGGTACTTCTTTTCAATGAAAGCAGCTTTAAAAAATATAGCTCTTCAAATGCTTCTAGGAGAGCCGTCAGTTTTCTTCCTGGCATTATGTGAAAACAAGTGTTTTATGTATTGTATGAATTATGGTCACCTCTTGGAAGTTTTGAAGTACACTTGAAAAGATGAGTGAATATTTTTAGAAAAATACCTGACAGATTTTCAGGGCTCAAATAGACCCATAGAAAAATGAGAGGGAGCAAAATTAAGACATTTTTGTATGTGTATGTTTTGAGGGTGAGTTTGCATTATCTTTTGCAAAGTTCCCCTTTTTATTTGAGTTGCTAATTCAGTTGGTTTGGGCAATACCAGTGTTATCAGAAATACACAGTTCCATTCTATATCATATCTCTGTTCAATTAGACCATGAGGAAATAATGGAATAGGGGTTAGCAACCTTCTCAAGCTTGAGTGCCATTAGCAGTACTAAACTAACAATTAAAAATAGGCAGAAGAAAAAAAAAGAAATCAATGAACACATAAAAAGAGAAAAAAAGGTAGCAAGGAGATAAAGAGAAACTACCATTTTAAGAGTGGCAGATTGGTATCAGAAATCGCTCCAAATGCCTGTGCTTACCTACCTCTCTTGTAGAAATAAGCTTTCAGCATGCTAGAAAGAGACTAGATATGAATAAGCCAAAAGGAATTTAAAATTCACAAAACTAAGTACCTTCTTTAATATACTTTTTCCTTCTAGTGCTAATCAGGAACTCACTAGGTATCATTTGTAAGCCCTGGGGTGGTGTTTGTATTTATGTCAATAGTCTCTTAGTCTATACCTCTATTATAAGCAAATCATATCATGAATTTCCTTTCAAAGACTGCCTATTATCAGCCTTTGCTTATAAAGAAAACCAGGGTATTTTGGATATGACCTACACAGTAAGACTTGCAGAATGACCCAAGCCAGTGAAAATGCTATCTTTTATGAGTTTAGGGTAATTTGCCAGATAATTTAGTCATCAGTGGCAATCTAACACATCCATGAAAAGCAACAAATATAAATGAGCATTTGTAGAAAAATATAACTAAAGAAAGTGGCAGATCTACTACTGATTCAAATTGTCAAGCTATGGAACTGAGAGTTAAGAAATATGCTTGAGGGTTCTCTTCCAAGTGATCATTAGTAAACATAAATAGGCTATTACATTGTTGAAAGTTGAAATTGCAGAGTAGCAGAAAATAGGTCCAATTCCACTTTCTCAACTTCTTTCACATTATCTCAGCATTGTAACTACAAAGGGAAATGTGTTGTAACGTCTCCATTCTATACACAACATAGTAGGGCTGGGAATCTCAGAAGCACTGAGAGATTCATACCAATTTTTTTTTCTTTGTGTGTGTGTGTTACTAGGGATTGAACCCATTGAACCCAGGGGCTTTCTACCTCTGAGCTACACTCCCAGTCCTAATTTTTTTTTGAAACTGTCTCACCAAATTTCTGAGGCTGGCCTTGAACCTGCAATCCCCCTGTCTAGTCTTCCTAAGTACTGGGATTACAGGTGTGTGCCACCACACCCAGCCAGTTTTCTCATGTTTGGGGTTCTTATCCCAATGAGATAATTCACTATTAAATATGTCCTTAGTAAATTCCCTTTTAATATGATAAAGAGTTTGTGTTTATCCCCCAATTTCATGATTTAAAAGGAGTTGGTTCTGAAATTTTTCTTTTTTTATTATTTTATTAGTGCATTGCAATCATACATCTTCAAGGATTTCAGGGTGGTTGACATATACACGCACTCATCAGTCAATTAGCCCTCCCACAATTCCCCCCCCACCCCCGTCCTTCCCATTTTCAGCATAGTAGTTGACTTTGGTATCTTTGTGTAAGTGCATCCTGTGCACCAGTTTGTTTCCCTCTCCTTCCCTCTGGTCTCCCCCAGCTAGTTTGCTTTCTTCTCTCATCTGAGAAAACTCTTTGTCTGGAGTCCCTCCTGTGTGGGGGTCGTGGCTCATCCTCCTGTGACCTCAGTACTGGGGTCCTCCAGGGCGGGGCCAGGGGCTGGCCCACCCTGCATCCCCAGCACAGGGAGGGGCGGGTTCTCTGGGGGCAGGGCCAAGGGCTCACCCGCCCCACGTCCCCAGCGCTGGGGTGAGAGGTTCTCTGGGGGCAGGGCCAAGTGCTCACTCGCCTTGCGTCCCCAGCGCCGGTGGGGGGGTCCTCGGGGGGGCCGAGGACTCGCCCACCCCGTGTCCCCAGCGCCGGGGGGAGGGGTTCTCCAGGGGTGGGGCCGAGGGCTTGCCTTCCCTGTGTCCCAAGTGCCAGGGGGTCTCCGGGGGTGGGATTGAAGGCTCACCCGCCTTGTGTCCCCAGCACCGGGGGTCTCCAGGGGCAGGGCCAAAGGCTTGCCTGCCCCACATCCCCAGTGCCAGGGGGAGGGGTTTTTTGGGTTGGGTCCAATGGCTCGCACGCCCCGCGTCCCCAGTGCTGAGGTTCTCTAGGGGCAGGGCCAAGGGCTCACCCACCCTGCGTCCCCAGCACTGGGGAGGTCCTTGGGGGTGGGGCTGAGGGTTCGCCCACCCCACATCCCCAGCGCCAAGGTGAGGGGTTTTCTGGGGGTGGGGCCAAGGATCACCCGCCCTGTGTCCCCAGCACCTGGGGGTCTCTGGGGGTGTGGCCGAGGGCTTGCCCTCCCCACCCCAGCGCTGGGGGGAGGGTTTCTCTGGGGCGGGGCCAAGGGCTCACCTGCCCCGCGTCCCCAGCGCTGGGGGGAGGGGTTCTCTGGGGGTGAGGC
Source organism: Glis glis (assembly GCA_004027185.1). Lineage (NCBI taxonomy): Eukaryota > Metazoa > Chordata > Mammalia > Rodentia > Gliridae > Glis > Glis glis. The sequence continues at coordinate 7,696 of PVJS01046863.1, forward strand.
CTAGGGCTTGCCCGCCCGGTGTCCCCAGCGCCCGGGGGGGGAGGGATTCTTTGGGGGCGGGGTTGAGGGCTTGCCTGCTCCGCGTCCCCAGCACCAGAGCGGTCTCCAGGGGTGGGGCTGAGGGCTCACCTGCCCCAGGTCCCCAGCACTGGGGGCAGGGCCAAGGGCTCTCTCATCCCATGTCTCCAGTGCTGGGGGTCTCCAGTGCTGGGGCCGAGGTTTGCACGCCCCGCATCCCCAGCACGGGGGGTGGGTATCTGGGAGCGGGGCTGGGGTCTGACCCACCTGTGCTCTCAGAGCTGGGGTGCTGGGTGGGGCCATGTCTCATCTACCTATGTCCTCAGTTCTGGGGTGTTCCAGGATGGTGTTGTACTGCTCATGGGGAACCATGGTTTGCCGGTTCATGTTCTCAGAGTTGAGCTGCTCCTGTGTATGGCTACCTCATCTTTGTCTCTTCTCATCGCACTCATTGCCATCGTCATTGTAGGTGCGGGTCTGGATTGACTTGGGCTTCATCATGTTCTGGAGTTGGTCGGTTTCTATAGCTGCTGTCTCTTTGCTGTTGGTTTCTGGGAGTTGCGGTGTAGGCGTGGCCTCCACTCTCCACTTACCTGGTGAAATGCATGGAGTTCTGATTAGCCCCTCACTCTGACTGCTGCCTTGCACTCCGCTGCTCTTCGACTCTCTTTGTTTTGTTGAGTTTTGTCTGCCCTACTTTTCTTGTTAAGAAGCAGTCTTCCTGCCAGCCAAGTTCCGAGTTTCAGAGTGCCGGCGACATGCTGCCTCCCTTTATCTCACTCACCCGTGTTCTTCTTGCTGGTTGGCTCCAGGGGGCCATGCCATATCCATCCATGTCCTCAGTGCTGGGGTATTCTGTGCTGGTGCTAGGCTACTCCAGGGGGGCCGTGTTTCACCCACTTGTTTTCTCGGTGTTGGGCTGCTCCTGGCCGCCTCATCTATGTCTCTCCACGTCACTTTCTTTGCGGGGACTGAGGCTCGCGTCCCACCCTTTGCAGTTGTCACTGTTGTAGGTGTGGATCTGGTTCGACTTGGGCTTCATCATGGTCCAATGTCGACTGCTTTCGATGGTGGGCTATCATAGCTAGTTTCACAAGAATCAGCTGTTTCTTTATTGGAGGATTCCGGGAGCCGCGGTGTTGCCTTTGTCTCTGCTCTCCACTTACCAGGTGAAATGCTTTGAACTCCCTACTGCCCTCCGCTCTTTCTACTGCCTTGCATTCCGCTGCACATTGACTCTCGTTGTTTTGTTGAGTTTTGGTTGCCTTACTTTTCTTGTCATAGAAGAATTAATATTATCAAAATTTCAATACTACCCAAAGCAATATATACATGTTTCAATAATACCCAAAGCAATTATTTATATATATAATTATAAAATATATAACATATATTTATATATATAATATATATATAATTATTTATATTTATATATATATAAATAGTATACACATATACACATATATATATATGTATATATGTATATTTTGCAATCTCTATCAAAATTTCAGTGGCAGGCTAGAGATGTAGCCCAGTGGTAGAGGGCATGCCTAGCGTGTACAAAGCTTTGGGTTCAATCCCCAGCACACACAAAAGAATTTAATTAAAGTCCAGCATTTTTTCACAGGAATCAAAAAAAAATCTTGAAATATGTATGGAACTACAAAAGTCAAAGAAGTCTTGAGAGGGAAGAACAAATTAGAGGCATCATACTTCTGACTTCAAATTATATTATGGAGCTATAGTAATCAAAACAGTAGGGTATAGTACAAACACAATCACATAGACCAGTGGAACAGAATAGATAGCCCAGAAGGAAACCCACATGTAGACAGTCATATATGGAAAGAATAGTCTCTTTAGTAAATTGTGTTGAGAAACTGGATATCCACATGCAAAAGAATGAAATTGGGTCTTTATGCCATACACAAAAGTCAATTCAAAATGGATAAAAGACAATTAAAAATAAGACCTGAAACCATAAAACTCTTAGAAGAAAACATAGGAGAAAAGTTCTTTGATAGTCTTAGCAGTGATTTTTTGAATATGGTACCAAAAGCTCAGGCAACCAAAGTAAAAATAAATAAGACTATATTAAACTAAAAAGCTTCTGTATAGTAAAGGAAACAATCAACAAAATGATAAAACCTATGAATTGGGAAACATATTTGTAAACCATATATCTGATAAGTGGCTAATATCCAAAATATATTTCGAGCTCTTACAATTTAATAGCAAAAAAAAATCCAATTTAAAAGTAGGCAAAGGACCTGAATAGATATTTTCCCAATGAGGACATTTAAATGCCAAACAAGTATATGAAAAGGTGCTTATCATCAAAAATCAACAGGGAAATGCAAATCAAAACCACTACCATGAAATATCAGTGAGGCAGAGGGAGAATTAATGAATGAAGCAGTTCTATTGACATTATGTACATATGTGAGAATAGCAAGCCAATCTCAATATCCTGTATGGGGAAGGGGGGATGGGGAGGGAGCTGGGGGGAAGCTCACCAAGTGCTATGTGCATGTATGTCACTATCACTATGAACTACATTATGATGTGGGACTATTGCACCAATAAAAGTATTTAAAGGGCTGGGTGTGGTGACGCATGCCTGGAATCCCAGTACTTGGGAGGCTAAGACAGGAGGATCAAAGGTTCAAGGACAGCCTCAGCAAGTAGTGAGACTCTCATCAACCCTGTTTCAAAAATAAAAATAGGACTGGGAGTGTAGCTCAGAGGTAGAATGCCCCTGGGTTCAATCCCCGGCACCACACACAAAAAGAAGTATATAAAAAAAAGGAAAAGAGCCAACATAAATTAAGAGATAAAATGGGCTGCCTAATTAGCAATAATAAAAGAGATAACGGCTTAGAGGAAGAAATTCAACACACACACACAAAAGATAACAAGTGCTGGTAAGGATGTGGAGAAAAGAGAACCTTGTGCTCTGTTGATGGGATTGTAAATTGTTACAACGATTATGAAAAGCGGTATGGAACATTGTTATTCAAATATTAAAAATGGAACTAATACATGATCCAGCAATCCCTCTGGTAGTTTTATACCCTAAGGAAATGAAAGCAGCATGTCAAAGAGATAACTGCACTCTCATGTTTACTGCAGCATTATTCATAGTAGCCAAGATATGGAAACAACCAAGGGGTCCCTGGATGAAGGAATGGATAAAGAATTTGTGGTATGTGTGTATAATGAGATGTTATTTGGCTTAAAGAATGAAGGAAATTCTGCCATTTGCAACAACACTAATGAGCCCAGATGACATTATGTTAAGTGAAATAACTCAGACACAGTAAAAGACCACACGATCTCATTCATATTTGGAATCTAAAAATGTCAAATACATAGATACAGAGAGTAGAACATCAGTATGGGGTTGGGCAGAGAGGCGGGGGGGGTAATGGGGAGAGGTTGGTCAAAGACTACAAAATTGTAGTTATATAGGATATGTAAGTCTAGAGATCTATTGTACAGTATGATGATTATAGTTGCTAATTCTATATATAGGAAATTTGCTAAGAGAGTAGATTTCAGCTGGGTGTGGTGGGACATGCCTGTAATCCCAGTACTTGGGAGGCTGAGACAGGAGGATCACAGGTTGGAGGCAGCCTCAGCAACTTAGTGAAACCCTGTTTCAAAATAAAAAATATAATATGGCTGTAGGGTGTAGCTCAGAGGTAGAACGCCCCCGAGTTCAATCCCCAGTGCCCCTCCACTCAGACAGAAAGTAGTTTTCAGATACTGTCACCATACACAAAAAAGGTAACTATGTGAGGGGATGGGTATGTTGTTAATTCGCTTGACTGTAATAACTATCTACATAAAATCATTTCACTATATATATATCCATCCATCATATTGTACACCTAAATATATACAATAAAATATAAAGTATGTCATGGTAAATACTATTAGAAGGAATAACGCGGAATACTGGGGATAGAAAGTGTTGCAGATTGCTATTTTTGTATATTATGTTATTTTCTTCTTAAAGTTAGCATTACCTTTGTTAATAAATATTCTTCTAAAACCAAAAAATTACTATCTAGATCTTTACAGAAAAAATTTACAACCCCTGTTATAGAGTCATCAAATTTTATAGTAACGGAGTTCAACCTGATTTTGTGGTTTAATGAAGACTTAGGGGAAGTGAACTGTCCCAGATCCTTATGCTATGCTGTCATTTATCTATTCATTGAACAAGCATTTATTGAATAGCTAGCACAATAAAAAAATCCTGTATCTTTCAAATTTCACCTGAGAATCTATAATTACAAAATCTTAAGAAGTCAACCTACCATTTCTCTCCCTCTCCTCCTTATATTTTCTTCCCCCATATCTCTCACACCTAGCTAGTTTCTAGATAGTTGGGAAGAAAACTAAGTTTTGTGTGTTCTACTTTTATACTTTTTATTGTCAGTTATGATATTCTCACTTATTTTCTATGTCATTTTTATATACTTTTTTGGGTACAGTGTAATTTTACATCATAATGAAGTATAGAGTGATAGGAACATACATGAACACAACTCTTGGAGCACTTCCCTCCGGATCCCACCCCTCCCCCCACTTTTATAGTTTTAAAGTACATTAAATGTAGTTTAAAAATAGCAGTTTCTCTCTTAAGAGTGTATTTAGAGCTTAATTTAATTTGTGTGTGCGTGTGTGTGTCTGTGCTACTGGGGATTAAACCCAGGGGTATTCTACCACTGAGCTATACACCCAGCTCTTTAATGCCTTTTTATTTTTTGGTAATTGTTCAGATGTCATAAGACAGCATAAACTGAATATGAGAATTAACTATTATTAAAAAGATACAACCAGGCCGAGTGTGGTGGCGCACGCTTGTAATCCCAGTATTTGGGAGGCAGAGACCGGAGGATCCGGGTTCGCGGCCAGCCTCAGCTACTTAGTGAGGTCCTCCTCAACTTGGTGAGACCCGTTTTCAAAATAAAGAATAAAAAATAGGACTGGGGGCATAGCTAGGAGGTAGAATGCCCCTGGGTTCAATTCCCGGTACCGCCAAAAAAAAAAAAAAAGATAACAACCATTAGTAAGTACTAAATTATTGGCAGGATTATATTTGGTAAAGATTTGAGTTTTACCTTAAAGGAAGAATATAGTTGTAATGTGAATAGGTTTCAGTTTTATTAGCCTTTTCTCTTGGGTCTTGGTCTCATTTACAAAGAAGTACTTCTGTCGATGGGATTAGTTTTAATTATTTGTTTTATAAATCTTTATAGAATGTCTATACAGAGTAGAGCATTGTGTCTATGCAGTTGTCTATCAGAGATTAATGTGTTTATTGATAGTAGATAAATCGTGCTGATCTAAATGAGAACATGCATTATTATGCTCAGAAGTCAGATTCCTTAATTTTTGGCTTCTTCCAGAATTTCTTCTTTTTTAGGTGAAATAAACGCAACTCTCCAGTATAAACATTTTACTTACCTGCTTCCTAAAATGAACTGGCAGATACTGATTTTTAGTATACTGGATTTCTTTGGTAGCCAAGCACATTTGTCTTGTCTATTATCTTCAGTAACATATGGTTTACGCCTTGTGTATCTTTGGAGGGATGATGTTATAAATAAATTCAGATGCTAAATTTATTTAAGAAATAAATTATAATCTACTGAATCATGTTTTTAAAAATCCACTTAATAATAGCAGGCTTTTAATTTCTTTCCATAAAAATCATAGAATGTCAGAGTTGGAATGGACCTTAGAGGTCATCTAATCCATTCCTCTAATTTTCTCCTTCCTTCCTTCCTTCCTTCCTTCCTTCCTTCCTTCCTTCCTCCTTCTTTCTTTTTTTTTTTTTTTTTGGTGGTGCTGGGGATTGAACCCAGGGGTATTTTACCTCTGAGCTACACCCCCAGACCTATTTTATTTTTCAGTTTGAAACAGGGTCTCACTAAGTTGCGGAGGGCCTCAGTAAGTTGCTGAGGCTGGCCGTGAACCTGCGGTTCTCCTGTCTCAGCCTCCCAAGTACTGGGATTACAAGCGTGCGCCACCACGTCTGGCTTATTCCTCTAATTTTCAAATCAAGTTTCACAGAATTAATAATCTTGTTTTCTCCTGTTGCCTACCTCAGTTTGTATGAGGAGGATATTTTGCTGTAAACCCTTCCCTTGGGGTTTTAAAAATAGAGCTAGAAATGTTTGTAGGTCTATTCTTTAGAACTGAGCATTTCCCCATAGAAACAGTATTATAAATAGTGGTAAGGTTCCAGGACTAGCACTCAAAAGGTGTTAATCCATTATGTGATTGGAATTTTTACCTTTGCAATGAAAGATTTGTTTTGTTTTGTAGTACTGGGGGGTTGAACCCAGGGGCTTTCTACTTCTGAGCTATACCACCAACCTTATTATTTTATTTTGAAACAGGGTCTCACTAAGTTGCTGAGGCTGGCTGCGAACCTGTGATCCTCCTGTCTCTGCCTCCCAAGTCCCAGGATTACAGGTATGTGCCACCATGCCCAGCTATGAAAGATGTTTTGAAGTGCTGGTTATCTTTGGGGAACAGGGAGGGATGACATTTTAGAGGAGTGTGTAAAGGCCTTTCTTTGTTTAATGAGTATACATGTATTCATTTTATTGTTTTCAGTTGTTTATATGTCTGAAATATTTGATAATTTTAACAATGCTGTTTTAGTACTAGTAGTTCAGTTTGGATATGAACATTGAAAAACTATTTACTTTTTTTTTGCGGTACTGGGATTGAACCCAGGGGCATTCTACCTCCAAGCTACACCCCAGCCCTATTTTTTTATTCTTTATTTTGAAACCGGGTCTCACTAAGTTGTGGAGGGCCTCACTAAGTAGCTGAGGCTGGCCGCGAACCCGGATCCTCCGGTCTCAGCCTCCCAAGTACTGGGATCACAAGCGTGCGCCACCACGCCTGGCTTGGAAAACTATTTACCTTGAATACTGATGTTTAAGGAAAAATGGTTTGATTAGAGAAGAATAAAGAGGTAACTAGAAAACTCAAAGTGGTGGTGTTAGTTCTTTCATGAATGTATGTTTTTGCTGTTAAGTGTATCACCAACAGTTTTTTATATAACAGCCATATATAAGCATGGTTTTGAGAGAGGAAAGAAAAGATGGATAGTCATTTACTTGAGATAACTGGACAGGTTGTGAAAGGCAAAGATTAAATTGCATATGCATGTACAGCATGGGAAAAATTTTGCTTTGATGTACAGTTACTCGAACTTGGGGCTTGTGAAAAACAGGAAAATGGGGAAGTAAAACTTGTACAGGTCTGAATATGGAGAAAGGCAGTGAGGAAAACAGTGGAGTTAAGCACCAGAAGGGCATCATTGACTGTGATAGCTCGGTTACTGTGATGAAGAGATTTTGAGGGTACATGAAATGTGGTAGGAGCTTGGGTTCAGCACAGCAACTGTACAAACAGCCATTTGATTACTGAAATTATCTTAATTCGGGGAATGCCTTAAATATTTGAAAATTCATAATTGTCAAACTATGGAACCAGCTGAGATGTCCATCAGCAGATGAATGGATTATAAAACTATGGGATATACACACACTGGAATTCTACTCACCCATAAAGAAGAACAAAATTGTCATTTGCAGGGAAATGGATGAAACTGGAGAATATTATGCTAAGTAAGATTAGTCAGTCACAAAAAGTGAAAGGTCAGATGTGTTTCCCTCATATGTGGAAGCTAGGGAGAAATTGGGACACAGGAGGGACTCCAGACAAAGGAGGAGAAACCTTAGTGGAGTGAGGGAGGGGACCTAATTGAGGGAGGCAGGAGGGGGAGGAAGACTTGAAGAGGGAAACACCTCAATAGACATGATGTACATACATAAATTTATCAATGCCAATCACAATGTTTTGCACAGAAAGGTGGGGAGGGAGAGGGAGTGGGGTGGGAACTG
>PVJS01046864.1:0-15649 GCA_004027185.1 Glis glis
CAAGGGGCCCGGCGAGGTGGCCGGGGGCTGCCGGGGTGGGGTGCGCGCGGGCGGTCCGGTACCTGATGCACAAGGGGCCCGGCAAGGTGGCGCTCGCGGTGTCCCTATTCTAATCCCAGAAGTTGTGAATATATTACCTCACATGCCAAAACTACTCTACAGATTTAAGACTCTTGAAGTGGATAGATTTTCCTGGATAATCACAAGTTCGAGGCCAGCCTAAGAAACTTTATATGACCCTATTTCAACATAAAAAAGTAAAATAAAATGGGATGTAACTCAGAGGTAGAATGTCCCTGGGTTCAATCCCCAGTACCACACACACACACACACACACACACACACACACACACACACTAATAATAACAAGCTCAGATTCTTTTTTTTTTTTTTGGAAGCTGGCAATTGAATCCTGGACCTCACAAATGCTAGGCAAGTGCTCCACCACTGAACTTCGCCTCCAGCTCCACAAACTGAGATTTTTAAAAATTTACTTTCCAGAAAAGTATAAAGGGAGAAAAGAAAGCATCGCTCAGAGAACACAAGAGCCCTACTGACAACTTAACAATTTCTTTGTGGCAGGACCTCTTTACCCTCAGCCCATACCCCTCCCTTTTGCTTTCTTACTGTCAGTCTAATGAATGCATTATGCCACCATGTATTTTAATTAAACTATGAAGCTAGAATACATATTTTTCTAATTTTCCCCCTTTACCGTAAGCTCTGAGAGCTTGATTTCTTTTTATTTTATTCTTGAATTTTAGCAATCTTTCTGCAGTGATAAGGATTTTACCCAGGGCCTTGCACATGCTAGGCAAGTGCTCTATCACTGAGCTACATATCCCCAGCCCTGAGCAAAATTCTTAATACATAGTAGGTAAACAATAATTGCTGGACTCATTGGTTAGTTTATTAATGGTTGCAATACTATTAAAATAACACTCTAAAGCTGGGTGTGGTGGTGTATGACTGTAATCCCAGAACTTGGGAGGCTGAGACAAGAGGATTTCAGGTTCAAGGCCAGCCTCAGTAACTTAGTGAGACCCTATTTCAGAATAAAATATAAAATAGGGCTGAGAGTATAGCTCAGAGGTAGAATGTACATGGGGCCAATTTCCAGTACAACAACAAGAACAATAATAATAATATCATTCTATAAATATTCACTAGGTATCTAATATAATGCTTAATGAATACTTGTTGAGTGTCTACAGTGTATTAGACTCAATTCTAGGCACTGTGTACAAAAGAAGATAAAGTCCTTGCCCCTGAGGTACTTATATCTCAAGGGGATACACAAACAATAAATAGATAAATGAAAGAAAAATATTCAAATACTTTTCTCAGCAGTGATCTGTGCTTTGAAGACAAACAAAGTGCATGATAGATGAAGAAGTGCTATCTATGTAGGGAGGCAGGGAAGGCTGCTCCATGATGGTGACATTTGACTAGAACCTAGAGGAAATGAGGAAATGGGCAATACCATCCTCAACTAAGAGCCAGGAAGATGCATGGGAGGCTCAATGAAATGCAAAGACGCATGTGGCAGGAGGTCCTGCAAATAAAAGGCAGGCTAGCAGCACTGAGATCAGAGAGGTAAATTGGACTAGCCACGGACCATAATTAGGACTTGGAATTTTATCCTGAGTATGATGGAAAACTTCGGGAGGCAACATGATGTGACAGTTTAAAATGTATCTCCCTGTTTGCTCTATGGAAATGAGAACACAGGTGGCAAGGGTGGCAGCAGAGGGAATAGGAATCCAGGCAAGATGAGACAGCATCTTAGATCCCACTTGCTGTGGCAGAGGTGGTGGGATGCCATCATATTGTAGATATAGTTTGAAGGAAGCTGGGTGCAGTGGCACATGCCTGTAATCCCAGTACCTGGGAGGTTGAGACAGAAGGATCACAGGTTCAAGGACAGCCTCAGCAACTTAGAGAGGCCTTCAGGAACTTAGCTAGATCCTGTTTCAAAATAAAAACTAAAAATAGGTCTTGTGAGTGTAACTCACAGTTAAAATGCCCATAGGTTCAACTCCCAGTGCCACAAATTTTTTTATATAAACAAATTTTAAAAATGTCTGGGGGTATAGCTTAAAGGTAGAATTCCCTTAGGTACAACCCCCAGCAATAACAACAAAAAAACCAATATAATTCTAAGGAAATGCCAATAGAATTTTCTCATGGATTGAATGTGAAATGTGGGATATGAATCTAGAGTTCTGAAAAGAGTTCCAGACTGAAGATAGAAATTTGGGAAAGGTGAATGGACAGAAGGTGTTACAGTCCTTGAGGCATGATGAGCTCATTTGAGTGAGTGTGCAACATGAAGAAGTCTGGGCCACCAGGCATGGTGGCACATGCCTGTAATCCCAGTACTTGGGAGACTGAGACAGGAGGATCACAGGTTCAAGGCCAGCCTCAGCAACTTAGACCCTGTTTCAAAATGAAAAAATTAGAAAGGGCTGGTAGTGTAGCTCAGAGGTATAATGCCCCTGAGTTTAATCCCCAGTGCCAAAAAATTAAAGAGGTCTGGGCCCAGAGTGCCCCAATGTTTTGAGGTAAAGAAGATGAGACTAAGAGGGATCCCAAATGAGGGGGAAAGAAGACCCAGAGTAGTATCCCCAAAGTCAATGAATAAATTATTTTGAAGAGAAAGGAGAAATCAGGATGTCTGATATATGGATAAGATGACAAATAAGGCAGTTTTGATCATGGGAATGGACCTCATGGAAGTCACTGGGGACCTTGATTGAGCAGTCAGATATAATGACAGAGATGAGACCTGATTGCAAAGAGAACAGCTAGGCAGAAAGCAGAGACTGAATGTAGGCAGACCTTTCTAAGAATTTAGCTGTAAACACAAAGAAATTGAGCGTGAACTGGAAGGGGATGTGGGACTGAGGGAGGCTTTTAATTTTTAATACGGGAAATATTACAGGATGTTGAGTGCAGCTAGCAATGGTCAAATAGGGTGAAACAGAAGATGCAGGAGGGATGGGGGACATTGCTCAAGTGATGAGCTTCAGTGACCAGGAGGATGGATGGGCCAGGAAGTAAAAAGCTTGGACTTATAAATGGCAAGTGGACAGCTCATTGTTTTTAAAACAATTGACAGGGTCACATATTTTAACAAAGGAGTCCCCCCCACTGCAATGCTGGGGATCAAAACTAGGGCTTCTTACATGATAGGCAAGTACTCTGCCACTGAGCTATACCCTTAGCCCCTCAAAAAAGATTTTTTTGTCACTTCTTAGTGTGAGGCATTTCAAGAAATGTGGTTTTGATGCCAAATATATATATAATATATTTTGGTTCTGGGGATTGAACTCAGGGTCATTCTACCTCTGAGCTAGACCCCAGGCCTATTTTATTTTTATTTTTGAAACAGGGTCTCACTAAGTTGCTTAGAGTCTTGCTAAACTGCTGCAGCTAGCCTCCAATCTATGATCCCCCTGTCTCAGTCTCCCAAGTACTGGGATTAGAGGTGTGTGGCACCATGCCTGTCTCCAAAAATATTTTCATAAGATTTTTAAAGGAAATGTCATGGTTTTCAGGGTACAAAAGGACAGAATTTTCTTTAAAAAAATTCATGTCTCAGTCAACATCCTCACTGCCATAATCCAAAATGACTGAGCACACAACTTATAGAAAGGAAGATTTATTGTTCACAGATTTTTTTGGAGATTCTGGGATTCTGTCTTCAGAGCTCAGGGAATGCTGTTGGGAAGCAGAGAGTGAGCAGGGGGAGGAGAGACCTTATATCATCCCCAAGGCCATACCCCCAGGGACCACTCCTTAGCAATCAAGTCCCACTTCCAACACTGCTACCATGTTTCCATGAGAGCTAGGGGGACATTCTAAATCCAAACCATTAATACTCCACCCCTGGCCTGACTGGTCACACAACTTTGAGGAAGGAAGATTTATTGCTCATAGTTTTTGGAGATTTCGGGGTTCAGTCCATGTGAAGCCAGGTCTGCAGAGATCAGAGCATGGTGACAGGAAACAGAGAGAGGGAGAGCTTGGGCTCTGCTCTCAGAACATGGAGGCCAGAGAGACCTTATATCATCCCTAAGGCCACATCCCCAGGAACCCCTTTTTAACATCCAAGCCCCACTTCCAACATTGCTACCTTGTTTCCATGAGGGTTAGGGGGAAATTCTAAATCCAACCCATTACAATCCAGGTTTTCACAGAACACCTGTATATACAGACAACTATCTAATTGAGTGGTAGCTCTTACATATATCTGGTTTACTTAAATCACATATTAGAACATTATGTCAAGGCCCTTCTTCAAATATCTAACCTAGTGTAGTTCTGTTAGCTTTAAACAGATAATTTTTCAGTAAGTGTGGACTGCATTGCTAAAGCAAGCTATATAAAATAAAGGTCAAGTAAGCATGATTATGTGGGACTAATTCATTGCAGGGTCCTCATCTCTACTGAGAAAAAATAGTTCCAATGAGAGTGAAATAAACAGTTTCAATATCAGTGCATCAGCATTGTCTCATAAAAAAGATGGCCCTTTGGGACAATATATATATATATATATATATATATATATATATATATATCACAGAAATGGTATTTTCTACATAATGAAGCAGCCTTTTCGAAGATGAGCTATGATTGAACTAAATCATTTAAAGTGCAAGCCTTGGAGCTCCTTGGGCATTTGAATTGCCAAGCACTGTTTCATCACAACTATTTTGCAGCTGTATCAGTTATTACAATCTTTCAGAGATGATGCCCCCTGGGCTTATTTTGGATGGTCAAGTTTTTATCTTTCAAAGTTACCTCAAAGCATTTATGGAAGGTTGGTTAAATTATCCACACATTGCAAGTGACAATAAGAGGGTTGCGTTGCTTGCCCAGAGCCTATAAATAGTGCTGATTGAATAGGTCTGTGTGTATTGATCAGACCTGGTCAGCGTTTTCCTTTGGGGGTAGTAGACAGGCTTCCCTTGCCCTTTCTCCTTGCTCCCTGCTCTTCTCCACCACTCCTACCTTGCCTCTCTCCCTCCTTCCTCCTATTGTCTGTCTCTCTCTTTTCTATCTCCTGCATCCTTCCTCCTTTACCTTTTCCTCCTCCCTCCATTCCTCTCCGTTTCCTCTCTCCCTTTTATAAGTCACGTGAACTGTGGCAGATACCACACAGATCAGTGGAAATGGTCTAAGTTGCACAAATCAAAGCATAAGATATAACAGCTAAATCTTTGCAGAACATAACCCTTTACAAACCATTTTTTGCAGAAATTCTCATTTAAAATGTTCAGTGAAGCAGGGCACAGTGGTGAATACCTGTAATTCCAGTACTTGAGAGGCTGAGATAGGAGGATCGCAGATTCAAGGTCAGTCTCAGCAATTTAGCGAGACCCTTAGCAATTTAGCAAGATCCTGTTTCAAAGTTTAAAAAATAAATTAAAAGGATGTATCTCAGATGTAGAATGTGCCTTGGTTCATTCCCCAGTACCCACTCTCCCACCAAAAAAAAAGTCCAGTGAAGCCAGGCATGGTGGCATAAGCCTATAATCCCAGCACTTGGGAGGCTGAGACAGGAGAATTGCAGGTTTGAGGCCAGTGTGCTCTTACTTAGTGAAGCCCTGTTTCAAAATATAAAATAAAATAGGGCTGGGGGTATAGCTCAGAGGTAGAATGACTCTGGGTTCATTCCCCAGTACCATGCAAAAAAAAAATGTTCATTTATCATGTGAGATAGATATTTACTCTTATTAGCTTACAATTTCCTTAATTTGGCCTTGGAGAGAACAAGAAGCCAAGTAGCTTCCTAGCATTGAGCAGGCAGCAAGTGGCATGGCTGATAAGGAAACCGAGGTTTCATCAAGTGACTTGAAGACTCTTGCTCCCAATGCTGCATAATCTCTGGCTTAGCGAAGGCAAACACACACAATTGTAGCACCAACACAGCCAGACAAGCTGCCCATGCCCTTTCCCCATCAACTTTTCCTTATAAGGTGGTATAAACTTTCCCAGTGTTCCACTCCCACCCTTATTGGCAAAGGAAAGACAAGACACAGTCAGGCAGGCATGCAAACTCTCAAGGAGTTATTTTACCAGGAAATGGGTTTCCATGGACTCACTCTGTCCCTGGGAAACCTCAAACCCCTCGATGTTTTGATAGATGGAAGTTTCCCACCATAGCTGATCTCATTCTCATTTAGTATTTAATCATGCTTCAGAGCAATATCCCTCTCAACTTATAGCCAGGAATGGCATATTTCTATTTCTTTTGTGGAGGCTGCTGTTTTGAATCAAAGCTTTTTTTAATTCAACCTGTCTGGAAATGCACCCTCGTATTAACAGGGGGGCGATTGGGAGATGCCTTACTCCTCATGAAATATATTGCTACTGAATTCTTTTCCATTTCCATCTCTGTTCCAAAATTCATAAAGCATTTATCTTGGGTTGCAGCAATTATTTTGTCACCCATACCCTATAGTGCTCACTATAATTAGGTGCATAGTCAAATAACATGGCTTTATGGACTATGTAATTAATCATGCCTGGTTGCGTGCACTTCTTAGCATCCGACAATGCAGGGCTGACACCAGCCCAACCTCCTGCCTGATTTCCTATCCCAAGTGTTATGTAATTCAAAGGGCATTAACAGAAAAGGTTGCGGTCAGCTGAAAATATGGGCAATAGAAATAATGGCTATTGGCCGGTACAGGGACATACACTTGTAATCTCAGTACTTGGGAGGCTGAGACGGGAGGACTGGAGGTTCAAGGCAGTCTCAGCAACTTAGTAAGACCCTGTTTCAAAATAAAAAGAAAAAGGGCTGGGAGTAGCTCTGAGGTAGAATGCCCCTGGGTTTAATCCTCAGTACTACAGGACTGGTTTTGTAACTCTTGCAATGTTGCCAAGGCTGGCCTCAGAACCAGTGATCCTCCTGTCTCAGCCTCCCAAGTACTGGGATTATAGGCATGCGCCACTGCTTGTAATTATATTTTTTTTATTCCTATGCACATTTTCTAAACGCTTCACTTACTCTTGGTATAGTCAGACTTTCAACGTATTGCCAGTCAGATGCATGTGAAATGATGTCTTGTTTTTGTTTTAATAGGCACTTGCTACAAATCAGCATTTTCATCTCTCCATTCCTTGGTAATTAGCAGAGAATATTCCATATGTTCATTAGCTACTTGTTTTCACCCTTCTATTAATTTGCCTATTTTATTTTCAGATTTTCCACCAGGTTGTTTGTTTTTCTTTCCTTTTTTCCCCCTTTCTAATTTTTAGAGTCTTTTTATATAATGTGGATACTAATCTTTTGGCAGATATAAACACCACATTGCCTATGGGCATGCCTTTGACATACTAGAAGGAGTAGTTTATGCCAACACTCATCAATATTTTATTAATGATTGTGCTTTTTTTGGTACTGGGGCTTGAACCCAGGGGCATTTTACCTCTGAGATATACCCCCAGGCCCTTTTTTTAAATTTTGAAACAGGCCTATGATGCTAACTTGCTGAGTCTCGCTAACTTGCTGATCCTGGCCTCAAACCTGCAATCCTCCTGTCTCAGCTTCCCAAGTATTGGGATGACAGGCATGCTCCACCACACCTGACTGGTTGTGCTTGGTGTAAAAGAATTTTCCTGATTAAATTCCTCATCCTCAAATCATTAATATCTATTAAAAAGACCCTACCACTCTCAATCCAAAACTGAGAAGAAGCTGACTGTGTCTCAAGCAGAGAACATGTCCTGAGTTATCATGGCATCTTCCCTCCAGCCCTGGGTTTCCACTCAGATGCAAATGCCTAGTATCCGCTGACAGATTTTTTCAGACAAAGAAATCAATGTCTTCATCAAAAGGGATAATTGACTGATGTAAAATTTTAGGTATCAGTCAGTAAAGTAAGAGGATTTTCTTGACTCCCTGAAATCAAGCCAGTTAGACTGCAGTAGACCTGCCTTGCCATTGCAAGATAAATGAGATTATTACTTTAACACCACATATTATTGATTCAACATATGGTTCTTATATTCTATTAATGAAATTTGAGATAATAAGAATGCGTGAGCATTCCAAAAACTTATTACATGTTTTGTTAGCTTTTCTCCAGTGACATGAGATTGGAAATACATTTGCTCTGCATGGGTCTTGCACCATGTCGAGTGACATAATTAAGATAATCTCTTTTATCCTATAATTCTCGTAACAACATTTGGAGATATTTTCCCCAAATGCTTTAAATTATGGTGTTTCGAAAGAGAAGTGTGGTGTTTGTAAAGGGAAGAAGGATCTTGCAGCCTGTGTGGGAAGAAGGTTGTAATAAACTGTAGGCAGTAGACGGCAATTTCCTTGGCCAGATCATGCCAGAAACTGGAGACTGATTGGATCTGACACTTATGCAGACTCTGATTCGAATCCATCCTTGAGTCCGGTGACTGAGAATGGACATGACATAGAGGCAGTCTGTGACTATACCTGGCCATAAAATGAACCAGCCAGAGTCTCACTTTGCTCTAGATTTCAACTTTTAGATCAGAAATTATTATCTTTAACCTGAGTGTGACACGCCTGTAATCCCAGTACATGGGAGGCTGAGACAGGAGGATCATGGGTTCAAGGCCAACCATCAGCAACTTAGTGAGATCATGTTTCAAAATAAAAAATACAAATGGGGGGTTGTGTAGCTCAGAGTTGGAGCACCCCGGGTTTAATCCCTAATACCGTGCACACACAAAGAAATTATTGTCTTTGTGTGCCTGTGTTTTCCAAGCATGTCTGGGATGGCCTGAAATCAAAACAGGGGATTCTGAACAGGAGGAACATTGGGTCAACTCAGTCATCAGTGCTACTCAGCTCTAGAAAGACATGGGGTATAGCCCAGCAACTCAGGTTTCTAAAATGAGAACACAAATGGTGATGGGGAGATATAGGAAGAAACCAGACACTCTTAAGAGAATTCTGAAAGGAATTTTCTTCCTGCCCTCAAGAGTAGGATAGTGATACAACTCAGGACCACAGAGTGCAGTGAAGAAGGAAGTCTGAGGAGGGAAGCAGATCGAAACAGATTTTTCTCCTTCACCTGGATCAAGGGTTTTCTGAATGGCCCCAGTCAAACGCAGGGGATAAGTGCACCAAGGTCTGCAGCCACAGTTCTGGGAGGAAAGGAGAGAAGGATAATCCACAGAGAGCCTGAATTGTGGGGTCAGAGCAAGATCCACGTGTTCATGGGAAAAAACTCTCCATGAGGACCCAGGAAGGCAGGAGACTGTTCTTCATAGTGGAATTTGTAACTTGGAGAGAGCGGGGAAGAGGAGAGGGAGAGGGAGGGAGGGAAAAGGGGGGAAGGGGATGTGCAATGGAAGATTTGTGCCTTTTCTAGATTTAATGCCTATGTCAGTTTCATGGTGGTTGCGGCGATTATGACATTGGTGGTGGTAATAATGACTCCCAGGGGAGAATGAACGAGACCTTACTGCCACACAGAAAATACAGTGCTAGCAATGCTGCAAGTTTTAATATAGAGCAGCTATGCCTCTAAAGATATGTTCTATATCAGTGACCTGCAGACAGCCAACAGGAGTGTTATTATTCAATGGGATAATAATGGAAACTTGCCCCACCCTTACCCATGTGTACTTTATTTTTTGGTGCTGGGGATCAAGCCTGGGACCTGGCATGTGCTAGACAAGCACTCTACTACTGAGCTACATCCCCCTGGCTCCACTTTTCCCCCTTTCAATCCATCTAACATGCCATTGTTAAGAAGTGAGGAGAGGAGAAGAAAATAAGTGCCTGAGCTGCGTGAGCTTATAGTCTAGAGAAGGTAGATGAAGAAACAATCACAGTCAACTGGGACAAATGCTGTGATAGAAGTCTGCTCTTGGGCTTTACTCCTAAAATTCTCCTTGCCCCTCTCTTCCAAATCTCTCCCCTGTCAACCAGCCATACCCAAATAGAAACTGGTTCTTTCTTCCTAGACCCTACTGTTGACCAAATTAGCCTGATTAGGAAGATAGGTTGAAAGGTATGGTGCTCTTTTTTTCTCAAAACTAATCTTAATCTTGGAATTAGTATGAGAAATTAAATCTCTTAAGAAAATAACAATATTAAAAGTTGAAAATGAAAAAAATATTTATAAAGTACTTATAATCTGAAAATCAGTGTGTTAAGCACTGTGCTTAAAAGTATGAAGCTGGAAGCTGGGCATGATGGTGCACACCTGTAATCTAGTACTTGGGAGGCTGAGACAGGATCGCAGGTTTGAGGCCAACCTCAGCAACATAGCAAGGCTCTCAGCAACCTAGCAAGACCCTGTTTCAAAACAAAAACATAAAAAGGGCTGGGGGTATAGCTCAGAGGTAGAACACCCCTGGGTTCAATCCCTAGTAACACTAACATACACACACACACACACACACACACACACACATACCGTGTATTCATCCAACACAAGGTTAAATAAGTAGATAATTCTGAGTTGGGTGCAAATCATGGTTGGGCCCTCACAACCTGGCCCGCAGTCCTGCAGTCAGAGGGACAGGTGCAGCAGGAGCCCCGCCCTGCATCTCTCCACTGCCAGCCCACCCGGCGTTGTGGGAAAGTTAGCTTTCTTGGCCAGAGCTCAATGATAATTAAGGAGCAGCAAGTCATTTTCCAGACTTTATTTATAATAGCAAATTAGCAACAAAACAGCCACTGACCACAGCGGTTGCTGAATTAGTTTGCCCATGCCAAACTGGGCTTCCCATGGGTCTTGATTGCAAAGAGCACTAGGCGATTGAATGTGGAATTGCAAAACAAGACATTTCTCACTTTTGAAGTCGTCTCCTTTCCCTACCCTAGTCTTCATTGTGTTTTAACCCAGAATTCTGGCCTCTGTTTCAGAATAAATATTTCAGAACATTATTCTCTATGTTCTTCTTGAAACTGTTGCTTGCCTTTTTGTTTTTGTTTTTTGGTTTTTGAAACATAGCTATAAAGGAGGATTTTTATTGCTTTTTTGCTTGCACTGAATGCAGAATAGACACTTGGGGTAGAGAATTAAGAACATTTCTCAGTTCTCTCAGAAGCTGGCTGAAGCATTTCAAATGCATGAATATAGCATTTGGTACCTAAGAGTAATATCTTAACAGAATCGTACCCGCCATACAGTAGCACCAGCTAGTGTTTTCCATGGGCAAGCTAGCTACCAGTCCTTAGATATGGGATAATGAGGGAGGCAGGGGGAGAACTACTGCATCTTAAACCCAAGAGAGAGAGAGAGAGAGAGAGAGAGAGAGAGAGAGAGAGAATATGAATATATGAATCCTGGCCTGTTGCTAGGGTTTACAAGACAGCCAGGTGCTTACGGCAAATATCTAAAAGGCTTTAAAAATTACCTTCAAAACAAAGTCCATTTGTCACAAGCAAGGATGGACGTAAAAGAGCTCCTCTTAGCAGCTTAAGAGTCCTAGTTGAAAACTACCGATGATCAAATAGACACCTGCTATTCCCACTTTGATCTGGAAAGTACCGATTTCCCCTCAGGAGCCCATAGAGATGGAGGATCCTTGAAGCACCACAAGTGAAGGCCTTCTGATTTCCCCTCCTCCACAAGGAGAAGGGTTTCTCCCACTTTGTCTGTCATCAGTGACCTTCCCTTGGCCCTTGACACTGCCTGCCCTTGCTTCTAGAAACTTCTCACTCATATTCCACAAAGGACTCTAATTTCATTTTCTTCCTGCATCTCCAAAGAGACGTTTTTCTGTACTCTCTTCCCCCTCCTACATTTTCACTCTTCCTTTCCATCCCTACCACCTCCAGCCTGGATAAGTTCAAATCACATCAAGGTTGTGTTCTTTCAATAAACTTTCCAACTCTAACCCCACTTCCAGTTATTTTACTTCACAATGTGTCACTTCTCTGCTTAATTTATTTGCTCCTATCTGCCAGCACCCTTTTTTTCCTCATGATTTTCTTTTATTCGTTCATTTTTCATATGATTATCTGCCTTCTCCATTCCCATTTTATTCTTTCCTATTCTTTTGTTTAGACCCCACACTTGAATTTTTTATTTGTTTTGTGGGCTTTGAATTGGGGCAATACTGCTTGCATCCACTGCCTTTTCTTCCCATTAAGTAGCACCGATAGAGTCTTCTTGATTTTATCTGAACTCTATTTGAATCTTCCTCTTGGAACCCTAAATGGAGGCATGAGTGTTACTGTTTTTGAGTCTGTGTTCAGGCCCTGGCTTTACCTAAGGGCAGGAGGAAGGGGCACTGGGGCTTTGTAGCTGGGAAATGAGAAATCAATCTTCTTGACATTTCTCTCCCTCCCCGTGTAGCTCCTGCACCCGTGGGTTCCTGTGTCAGGTGAAGCATGATTTTTCCTCATGGAAGAGCATCTCACATGCTTCTGCCCACTTAGAGGTCATCTAACTACCTTGCAGAGAATGGGTGAGGGAGAAATTGAGAGACTTTCCAGACTTCTCTATGGTGAGACAGCGTGGAATTTTCTATGTGTAATTATCTTTTATTCCCTGCTGCCAAGATGCCACTTTAGGTGTTCCTAACCCCAAGCTTCACCCCAGACTTCTCCCTCTTTCACATTTACTAAGCCCGACCAATGAAGAAAAGTGTTACATGGCTCTACATTTTTCCTTTAGCCTTGCAAACACTGTTTTTTCATGAGATATACATCCTTTGTTGCTACATAAAAATTGCCTTGATGTTAGGGCTTGAAACTATACTCATGATTATCTCAAAGTCTCTATGGGTTATATTTGGTGTCATCTGGGGACGTTAATGAAGTTGACTGGGGAAGGATCTCCCAAGCCCCCACAGGGTGTTGGCAAAAATTATTTCCTTGAAGCCAGGAACAGTGGAGCACACCTGTAATCCCAGTACTTGGGAGGCTGAGACAAGAGGATTTCAGGATTGAGGCCAGCCTCAGCAACTTAGTGAGACCCTGTTTCAAAGTAAACAAAATAAAAAAATAAAAATGGCTGGGGGTGCAGCTTGGAGGTAGAATACCCCTGTGTTCAATCTCCAGTGTAAGGAAGGAAGAAAGGAAGGAAGGAAGAAAGGAAGGAAGGAAGGAAGGGAGGAAGGAAGGAAGGAAGGAAGGAAGGAAGGAAGGAAGGATTCTAAAGGTATCAGATTTTATGGCACATAGACATCAACATCAGTTGGGTTGCCTTAATTATCAAATGGTGAATTCTATCCTAAGGAAACATTTGGAAATATAGCACTAGTGTCTAGGACAGTATTTCTGGACCTCAACACCATTGACATTTGAGGCTGGATAATTCTTTATAGTGGGGGTTGTCATGCACATTGTAGGATGTTGAGCAACATCCCCCTGGCCTCTACCCACCACTAGTTGCACTTCCTGCCTGTCCAGCTATAACAGGTAGAAATGTCTATAGACACTGCCAAATGTCTTTTGGAGGGGGTGGTGCATAATCAATCTCAGTTGAGATCTGCTAAGCTAGGGTCTTTCCCCAGGTTTCCATTAAGGAGACAGTGGGCATCTCCTGATTGCAATAAAATCCATGCGGTGTAATTTCATGGAAACATAATTAGGGTGAAATTGGTATGAACACAGCTGTGAGTCTATCCAACTGCATTCAAATTGATGATCTAAGGCATCGAGAAGTTTACATCTGACTTTAGGCAGCCTAGAAGGGTCGAAAGGATTCTAGTCCTATCCTGCACTGTAACTTCTGTATGTCCAAGTGACCTTATGTATAAAATAGGTCTATGTTATACACCTCTGTAAAATAAAGGTAATCACAGAAAGTACTTTCGTTTGACAAATGTTACTGCATTCGTTGAAATTCCTTTTCTCCCTTAACAATGTATCTGGTAGTTGAAGTATCTGTATTTACCATTGATAGTCTCAGGATCTTTCTTTTAACAAAAAAATGAAATATTTGTAACTTAAATAAAATCTCTTTTTTTGGTGGGGGAGAGTACTGGGGATTGAACTCAAGGCCTTGCACTTGCTAAGCACCCTCTCTACCAATGAGCTACACCCTCAGCCCCTAATAAAAACTGCTTTGAAAAATATAGTTTGGTTAGTGAATCTCTACACATGATCCATTTTCCAAAGGTTTCTTTATGCCCCGATTTTTGTACTTGAATTTAAGTCTTCAATTTTCTAGCCCTTCAAATGATAATAAAATGTACACAGAACTGGAAATGAAGGTCCTCAGACACATGTTGGTGATCCATTAGAAATTGCAATTTGTTTAGATGACCCCATAAATCTAAATTATTGGCACTCATGAAAGATTATTTCCATTTATTTTGTTTTATTATGTAATATTTTTTGTTCAAGCCGAGCTAGTATTAAGTCCTGCCAGTTCTACAGTCATAACCTGATGATTTCATTTGTTTTGTAAACATCTGCAGTCTTGAACTTCCCTCTTTAGGTCATTCTGTTGTTGGCAGCATTAATTGAAATATATTCTGCAACTGACATCTTAAAATAGAGAATGCCTGTTAATAATCTTTAGCTACAATATAAATTGGCTGGAAACGTGAGTATCTCTTTACATTCCAGGGCCTAAAGAAAAAGTAAAAATCAAGGATATATTATACCTTAATGTGCCATTTGGATCATTAACACATTTGTGTAGAAATTAAGTTCTTACATTTTGAAAATTGCTGCTGAACCAATTATTTTTGGAAGCTCTCTGAGATCTGGCAGCAGATCCTTCCAATCAGTAACGTGCTTCTTCCTGTGAGTGCAGATGGAATGAGGCCATCATACCCAATGAAGAGAGGATGATGATGTTATTTACCAACTCTGTGGCTCCCTACTCTTTCCTCCATGAGTTAGCAAACTCTATTTCTTGCTTCACTTCAGTTGCCCAGGTGCAGGCACACTGTTTTTAACTTTAAATCCTAGAATGGCCTTTAATATCTAGCATGGCCATGCACGCAGGCAAGCCTGGCATGCACCTGTTTTCCTGGTGTCATTATTTTCAAAACCTTCATTCACTCTCAAAAGCATTCTGGTTTGGATGATGATGCATATGGTTCTCCTTCTCCTACCCATTTCTTTCTTTCCTTCCCTCCTTCCTTCCTTCCTTCCTTCCTTCCTTCCATCCGTCCTGGGTGATCGAGCCCAGAGGTGTTCTATCTCTAAGTTACACCCCCAGCTCTAATTTATTTTTTATTTTGAAACAAGGTCTTGCTTAGTTAGCATATACTGACCTTGAACCTGTAATCCTCTTGTCTCAGCCTCCCTAGGACTGAGATTACAGGCGTGGGCCACTGTGCCCAGCTTAATCATCTTTTCTTGATGGTCTTGATGGCAAAATGGTGTTTCTATTTAGATGATATCTCCATGGATGAACACCAGGGAGTGCTCTTGTTTCTGGCTGACATCCCTCAGCTAGAAGGGGTTTTCTCCTGCAGACTTTAAAGAGAAGCCAACCCAGGGAAGAAAAGAAGGAGAAGCCAAACTGTGGGAAGAGATTAATTAGATTCAAAGCTCTCAAGTAGAACTTCCACAACTTGGAAGCAAAGAATTAAAGTTCCATCTACTCTGAAAGCACAAGAAAATGTCAGAGCATGCAGAAAGAATAGAAGATAGTCATTGTGAATAGAAAATTAAGAAGAAGCATGTAGTCTTCCAGAAGTTACTTATGGTATGTTTATTTGGGAATTA
>PVJS01046865.1:0-15650 GCA_004027185.1 Glis glis
TTTTTTTTTTTTTTTTTTTTTTTTTTTTTTTGCGGTACCGGGGATTGAACGCAGAGGCGTCTACCTCCGCGCTACGCCCCCGGCCCTATTTTTTTATACTTTATCTTGAAACCGGGTCTCAAAAGTTGTGGAGGGCCTAAGGAGAGAGAGAGAGAGAAACAGGGAGAGAGACAGAGAGAGAGCTGAGGCTGGCCGCGAACCCAGATCCTCCGGTCTCCGCCTCCCAAAGTACTGGGATTACAAGCGTGCGCCACCACGCCCGGCTGTATCTTATTTAAATTGCTGTTAGGCAATGAAAAAAAGGTAAATAGGAACAATAATAATTTCAAAAAATTGAAATGTTGACATCTTTATGGTTGATATTGGGAATGCCCCATGAGAAGTCATCTTTTCTGTCTTCCTCCATTAAGAAAAAAAAACACGAGCCATATATAGTGGTGCACACCTGTAATCCCAGTATTTGGGAGGCTGAGACAAGAGGATCGCAGATTCAAAGCCAGCCTCGGGTACTTAGTGAAGCTCTCAGCAACTTAGGGAGACCCTGTTTCCAACAAAAAAAAAAGAAAAAAAATAGTAGCTCAAAGATAGAACACCCCTGGGTTCAATCCCCAGTACCAGAAAAAGAAAGGAAGGAAGGAATGAGGAAGGTTGGAAGGAAGGGAACACATCCTAAACTGTTGGGTCTTGGTTTTACTGCACAAACCAGAATTTCCAACAAGATTATCCTTCGTTTCATAAACAACTTGCTTTTGTCCACTTTTTCTTATGGCTGTTATATTAGCTATTTATTTTTCGGCTGGATTTTGAACCCTTTTAAGGATGGAGATTTTTATATTCTCTACTTTTAGTGTAAACTGTTCAAATAAATGACATACAATAATAGTGACATAAATGGGTAATGTGTATGTGTGTGTGTGTGTGTGTGTGTGTGTGTGTGTGTGTATGTGAGATACTGGAGATGTAACCTAGGGGCATTCTACCTCCAAGCTATACCCCTAGCCCTATTTTATTCTTTTATTTTGAAACAGGGTGTCACTAAGTTGCAGAGGGCCTCACTAAGTTACTGAGGCTGGCTGCAAACCTGCGATCCTCCTGTCTCAGCCTCCCAAATCCTGGGATTACAAGCGTGTGCATCACCACACCCAGCTTAAATGGGTAATTTAAATATCTTGAAATATACATAATATTATTGTCTTGATCATCACATGGAAAAAGATTGCTACTGATTCTCTGTTTGCAGAACATGAGCTTATTTTTATGTCATTATGTTTACACTAAGCTTCCTCTTCATTTATTTGTTGAGGTAAATAAAAAATTAAAAATAAAAATTATTCTGTTATAAAAGTCTTCATGTGCCGGGTGTGGTGGCTCATGCTTGTAATCCCAGTACTTGAGAGGCTGAGACCAGAGGATCCCGGTTTGCGGCCAGCCTCAGCTACTTAGTGAGGCCCTCCGCAACTTAGTGAGACCTTGTTTCAAAATAAATATTAAAAAAAATAGGGCTGGGGGTGTAGCTCCGGGGTAGAATGCCCCTGGGTTCAATCCCCAGTACTGCAAAAAAATAAATAAATAAAAGTCTTCATGTTTATAAAGCTAACTAGTCATTAAGGGTTTATGTATAATTATCCCTATTTCTGAAATAAGTTTACCAGTTTCAGTCATGTTGTTGTATATATGAAGAAAACTATGGCTTAAATCAAGGAGATGGCATAGTCACCAAGATAACATGAACAAGCCAGGCATGGTGGCGCACGCTTGTAATCCCAGTACTTGGGAGGCTAAGACCGGAGGATCTGGGTTCGCGGCCAGCCTCAGCTACTTAGTGAGGCCCTCTGCAACTTAGTGAGACCCTGTTTCAAAATAAAGAATAAAAAAGAATAGGGCTGGGGGTGTAGCTCGGAGGTAGAATGCCCCTGGGTTTAATCCCCGGTACTGCAAAAAAAAAAAAAAAGATAACATGGACAGAGAAAATAGTCGCCGTCGGGATAGGACAGTGGTCAGTGATTATTCTAAATAGTGAGTGGACCTGCTCATGTTAGAATATTATACAGCCATTCATAATGATTTTTTATTCCATTTGAAGATCCTTTTAATATGTCAGGATTTCTTAACCTTGTCACTATTGATATTTTAGACTGGAGAATTCTTTGTTGTAGGGGAGCTGTCCTGTATATTGTATGATATTTAGCAACATCCCTGGCCTCTGCCCACTAGATGCCTGTGGTACCCATACTCCTCCCCTACCCCAATTATAAGAGCCAAAAATGTCTCTAGATACTGCCAGATACCTATTAGGCAAAACTGCTGCTGGTTGAGAACCATTTAGGTGAAAGGGAAGAAAAATGTATACAGGAGGGAATGAACCTAGAAGCTATACTTTCCAGAATGGTCACATGTAGCTATTTAAATATAAATTAATTAAGATGAAAGTCACAAATGTAATTCCTCAATTACATTAACCATATTTCAAGGACTTAGTGGCTACCTTACTAGGCAGCACAGAAGGACATTTCCATCATTACAGAAAGTTCTGTTGAAATGATCTACAAAATACAATTGGCTTGCTAAGCATGCCTATCTGAAAATGGCTGTCTTATGGGAGAAATCATAATTTGTACTTACACATAATTTACACTTGTGTAAAGAAATACACAAGTGTCTCAGGATAGCTCTCTTAACTATTTTCTGTATAAAATACTATTGCTATTCTGTCATAATTTTTTATTATTTCAAAAATAATTTATATTTCAAATATAAGGAATTTTTCAAAATTGATGAAAATTATTGAACACTTCAAAAATAATTTTATAGTCACATATTTTGCCTGTCGGCTCTTATATTCCATATTTTCTAAATTTATGAATTAAGTATAACTTACGAGTTATAATTTTCTTGGTCCTAGAAGTTGGTAGAGAACTTGCCTAGCATGCTTGAGGCCCTGTGTTTGATCCCCAGGATCCAAAAAAATAAAAAGATTAGAATACAAAGCCAAAGGTTACCAATATGTTGCTTTTTTTTTATAATGGGCATTGAACTCAAAGACATTCTACCTCTGAGCTATACCCCAGCCCTATTTTAGTTTTTATTTTGAAACAGAGTTCCTAAGTTGTTGAAGGCCTCACTAAGTTGTTGACAGTATCATCAACTCTGCAAAAGCAGAGCTACCAAGGCAATCGTGAAAGTGAAAGTTGTAGGAAAAAAATCTAAATAAAATAGATTTGTACTGACCAGTAATTGAGAGCACACTTTCAGGAAGTATTCAGATATGTTAATAGTGAAAGCATTAAGATTTAAAGTAATGTTATGTCCATTCTAAAAGGAAATAATTGAGCCAGGCATATGGTGTACACCTGAAGTCCCAGTACTTGGGAAGCTGAGACAGGAGGATTGCAGAATCAAGGCCAGCCTCAGCTACTTTGCAAGACCCTCAGAAACTTAGTGAGACCCTTTTTCAAAACTTAAAAAAAAGCCGGGCCTGGTGGCACATGCTTGTAATCCCAGTATTTGGGAGGCTGAGACAGGAGGATCATAGGTTCGCGGCCAGCCTCAGCTACTTAGTGAGACCCTCCTGCAACTTAGTGAGACCCTGTTTCCAAATAAAGAATAAAATAGGGCTGGGGGTGTAGCTCGGATGAAGAATGCCCCTGGGTTCAATGCCCAATACCACACACACAAAAAAAAAAAAAAATCAAAAGGGCTGGGGGCTGTAGCTCAGAGGTAAAATGCCCCTGCGTTCGATCCCCAGTACCAAAAAGGGTGGGGGGATTGTTCTCACACATAAATAAAATGAAGCATTCTGCTGTGGAAAATTTCATTGACCTTTTATCACATCACATTTCTGGGAAATGTATTAGTTCGCTGGGGCTGATATAGCAAAGTATCACAAACTAGGTCACTTACAAACAAGAGAAATTTATTGTCTCACAGTTTTGGAGGCCAGAAGTTGGAAATTAAGGTGACAACAAGGTTGGCTCCTTCTGAGGGCTGTGAGGGAGAATCTGCTGCCTCTCTCCTAGCTGCTAGTGGTTTGCTGGCCATCTTTGGCTTGAAAATACACCACTCTGATCTCTCCCTTCATCTTTACATTGTGTTCTCCCTTTGTGCATGTCTTTAGTCCAAATTCATACTGGATTGGGGCCCACTCTAATTATGTCATGGTAATTTGATTATAAAGACCCTGTCTCCAAATAAGGTCACATTGTGAAGTAGTAAAGGTTAAATTCTCCAACACACCTTTTTGTAGGGAACATAACAATGTATGATAATCTCTGTTGCAGATGTAGAGGAAAACAGACATCTACACAGGAACATTTTCAGAGATTGGGTTAGATAAGGAGAAAACAAAGTCTAACAAAGCAGCTGTCTTAATATAAGTCATCACATGGGGGAGGGATACTGATTTTTTCTGTTACTGTGAAGTGCAAAGCTAGAATAGGTGGATGTTATAGAGAAGCTGATTTTATTCAGTCTGTAAAGGAAAACATTTTAATGTCTAGAATTGGTCAACATTAGACTGACTAAACTTGAAAGCAGTATATTCTCCATCACTGGAGGCATGAAGACAGAGTACAGCCCTAGATGAAGATCTTGACTATACTACTGTATGCTTCTTGAGGAGAATCATAGATAAATTACTTGTGAAAAGCTGTATTTTGTATTTAATAAAACCACTTAGATATCTAAATAAATACATTAAGCTTATTACATGGCTATCACCAATGAGAGCATTGTTTGGCACTTAAAATATCATGTACATAAAGATGTAATAAACTATATGCTAAAGAGTCTACTAATGTGACCAGTATTCATCATCAAACTTTTTTGTATGTATGTGTTACTAGGGATTGAACCCAGTGGCATTCTACCTCCGAACTACACTCTCAGCCCTATTTTTTATTCTTTATTTTTGAAACAGGGTCTCACTAAGTTGCGGAAGGCCTAAGTAGCTGAGGCTGGCTGTGAACCTGCGATCCTCCTGTCTCAGCCTCCCAAGTACTGGGATTACAAGCGTGCGCCACCATGCCCAATATCATCAAACCTTAATCACCAATCTTTTTTTTTATGTTCTTATTGGTGCGTTGTAGTCTTACATCACAATGAGTATCAGTTTGGTGTTAACATACATGCACACAGCTCTTGGTGTCCCCCCCCCCACATGTAGTACTGAGAATGATGTTGGTATGATCTCATATATACACATTGTTTATGACAGTAATTCCATGGATTCACTACTTTCTTACCCTTACCCTTCCCTTGTACCCCTTCCCTTGCACCACTGAGGGTTCTCTGTTGTCATTGGAGTCCCTTTTGTGTCCCCACTACTCCCTAGGTTGCGCATATTAATGAAAACATATGTCCCTTCTTTTTTTGTGATTGGCTAATCTCACTTAACATAATGTTCTCCAGATTTTTCCATTTTCTTGCAAATGCTGTTAATTTGTTCTTCTTTATTGCTGAGTAGAATTCCATTATGTGTATTTCCCATAATTTTGTAATTCATTCATCTGTTGATGGACATATAGGTTGGTTCCATAATTTAGCCACTGTGAATTGTGCTGCTATGAACATGGGTATGCACATATTACTGTTGTTTTCTAGTTGCAATCCCTTTGGTATGATACCCAGTAGTGGTATAGCCGGATCCATTCCCAGTTTTCTGAGGAATCTCTAATCACCAATCTTTAAGGCTTCCAAAATTGGAAAGTACTTTCACTTTCACCAAAATGATAAAGTGTATAAACTCACTTTTTTTTTCAGTACTGGGGATTGAATATAGGGGCACTCTACCCCTAGGAGCTATACCCCCAGCCCTTCCAGCCCTTTTAATTTTTCTTTTGAGATAGGGTCTCACTGAATTGCCCAGGCTGGCCTGGAACCTGCAATCCTCTTGCCTCAGCCTCCCATGTACTAGGATTACAGGTGTGTGACATAACACCCAGCTCTGACTCTTTTCTTTATTTAACCTTGAAGGAGACCTACAGAACAAGGAACAGTAGGCATTCTTGAGTGTTGACTTAAAGAAAACACAGATATGGAAATAAAAGAGAACCAACCTAGTGATATTTGCCTAGTGGATTTCATTATTGCCATGATCAGTTCATCACTATTATGTGCCAATGGTCTTTGTTTTTTGTTGAGGGCACTGACCAATCTTAATATTTCTGAACAAACTTCTAAGTTGTTCATTCAATATTTGTTTATTTGCACTGAACTTTTAAATCATTGATTTTCATCAACCTTAGCTATTTGTTTCTTCTGGTTTTCGAGATAGAGAAACTTTCAAATTTCACTTTGAGTCTCTAAATTGATTTTGCAGATAGAAATGAGAATGGTTTGTGATGTTTAATGGATCAATAATGGGTAGGAAATAGTACTCTTTAAAGATATTTCTGTATAAAAGGGCACTGGAAGTGTGTACATCTTTTTTTTTTTTTTTTTGCAGTACTGGGGATTGAACCCAGGGCCATTCTACCTCTGACTCCGCCCCCAGCCCTATTTTTTTATTCTTTATTTTGAAACAGGGTCTCACTAAGTTGGGGAGGGCCTCACTAAGTAGCTGAGGCTGGCCAGGATCCCGGATCCTCCGGTCTCAGCCTTCCAAGTACTGGGATTACAAGCGCGCGCCCCCACGCCCGGCTGGAAGTGTGTACATCTTAACTTGAAAATATTAAAATGTTAAATAAAATTATATGGAGAAAGTGGTCTGAATGTTTTATGTAAAGATATTCTGAAAAGATATCTGGTCTTTTCCTTGCCAAGTGAAAATGACAGAAATTCAAATTGGAAATAAATTTTCCCTACGTAGTGTATGCTTCATTATCTAGCCAGGTGTCATGGTACATGCCCCTAATCCCAGCTACTCAGGAGGCTGAGGCAGGAGGTTCACTTGAGCCCAGGAGTTCAAAGACCATCTAGGCAGCATAGCAAGACCCTGTTTCAGGAAGAAAAAAAATCAATGAGAAAGTATAGATAATTTGAAAAATAGTGTTGAGACAATTTGGTAATCTCAGAGAAAAGAATTAACAGTAACCTGAAATTTTTTAATTATAAGTGGATTATCTGCCTAAGTGTGAAAACTAAAATGTTTTAAACTTTTAGAAGAAAAGGTAGTAGAAAATCATGATTCTGTAGGGAAGAATTTCTCAGCCCCTACAACAAAGCATGAAGGAAACAATTGATAAATGTGTCTATTTTTCACTGCCTAACATGTATCCTATGCTCATTCTGCATTAGGCATTATTCTAAGCACTTGTAAGGGAGTTTGTTTTTATCTCACAGTAATCCTAATAATACAAGTTGTGCTGTTAATCTCCCTTTTACCAATAAGAAAGCTCTGTCTTAGAGATGTGAAATGATACTCAAAGTGATCACACAGCTACTGAAAGGCAAAGCTGAGAGGCAGTCTAGCTCTGGACCCATACCTCCCCATTTAATTCCTAGCATTTTTTATGTTTTGGGTTTAGTTTTTTGGGGGTGTTTGTTTGTTTGTTGTGGTACTGGGGATCGAACCTAGGGGCATTCTACCTCCGCACTATACCCCCAGCCCTATTTTCTTTCTTATTTTGAAACAGGGTCTCCTAATTGTGGAGGAGCTCGCTAAGTTGCTGAGACTGGCTGCAAACCTGCAATCCTCCTGTCTCAGCCTCCCAAGTACTGGGATTACAGGCATATACCACTGCATATGGCTTATTTTTTATGTTTTAAGTCAGTTTTATTGAGATAAGATTTTTATGTAATAATTTCTGTGAGTTTTGTCAAATATACGTACTTGTGTAAAATTCCTGACAATAATTTTTATGTGTGTGTGGTGCTGGGGATTGAACCCTGAGGCAGTCTACACCCCCAGCCCTATTTTATCTTTTGTTTGGAAACAGGGTCTTCCTAAGTTGATGCGAGCCTCACTAAGTAGCTGAGGCTGGTTTTGAACCTGTGATCCTCCTGTCTCAGCCTCCCAAGTACTGGGATTACAGGCGTACGCCACTACGCCCGGCTTCCTGACAATAATTTAATACCTGCCAATCTATGCGAAAAATATCTAATTATTTTAAGTATCCTTTTTGAGGATATAGAATTTTTTAATTAATTAGAAATGCATTGCCATTTTCCTGATTTCTGTCTAACTTGGTATGAGGAGAAGCTAGCACTAGAATCATGACCCAAGAATAAAAGACCCAGATAGTTTTGTAACTTATATAGCTAACAACTTCTATAATAGTCAGAAGATATGAAGAAGTCTTTAAAATCATTAAGAAAAATGTCAGTCTAAAAGAAAAATGGACAAATGAAGTGGCATCTCATAGAAAAAGAATCCAATAGCAGCTATACATATAAAAAGATAGGCAAAACTCATTAGTTTTCAGGGAAATGTAAATTAAGACCATATTGAAATTCCATTTCACACCTACTAGATTGCAAAAATTAAGAAGTCTGAAAATACCAAGTGTTGGTATTTTCAAGGATGTGTATAGCAACCGGCTCCCTTTTATGATGCCAATAGGAGAGTAAGATGCTGGAACTGCTTTGGAAAACAACTTGGCCCTAACTTACAGTGTTAATCATTCATAGACCCTATAACCCAGCAATTCCATAACTAGCTATGTACCATAAAAGAAATTTGGCACATGTGCCAAGAAACATTTGCAAGGATATTTATAGGAATATTCTCAAAGCAAAAATCTACAAAAAATACTATTATATATGGA
Organism: Glis glis; assembly: GCA_004027185.1. Classification (NCBI taxonomy): domain Eukaryota; kingdom Metazoa; phylum Chordata; class Mammalia; order Rodentia; family Gliridae; genus Glis; species Glis glis. The sequence goes on from PVJS01046865.1 coordinate 8,703, forward strand.
CATGAAAATGAGTAAAGGTTAGTTTATTTACATAATGGAATATTATACAACTGTAAAACTGAATGAACTACCACTTAAATACATCAACATGGACAAATGTTAAGAAAACTATGTCTTTTAAAAGAAGGCCAGATATGATTGCATATTATTTGATACCATTTTAAAGGATTTAAACAATATGTAATATATGGCAAACCTAGTTCCTAGAAAAGAGAGTCCTAATCACAAATACCAAGATAGAGGGGAGCAGCTGGGCATGGTGGCACACACCTGTTATTCCAGTACTTGGGAGGCTGAGACAGGATGATCGCAGGTTTGAGGCCAGCCAGAGCAACATACTGAGACTCTCAACAACCTAGTGAGACCTTGTTTCGAAAAAAGCAGGGTGTGGTGGTGCATACCTATAATCCCGATACTTGGGAGGCTGAGACAGGAGAATTGCAGGTTCATTGCCAACCTAAGCAACTTAGCAAGGCCCTTGCAATTTAATGAGACCCTGTTTCAAAATTTAAAAAATAGGGCTGGGGAGTAGCTCAGAGGTGGAATACTCCTGGGTTCAATCTCTAGTACCACAAAATAAATAAATAAATGAGGCAGGGGGTGTAGCTCAAAGGTAGAAAGCCCCAGGGTTCAATCCTCAGTAACACACACACACACAAACGATAGAGGTTAGCTGTGAGGAGCTGGAAAGGGTTCTATAACAGTGGTATTAGTGGTATTCTTCTTAAGTTGGGCAACAGATTCATAGCATTCTTTTTATTATGCTTCATAGCTTAGGAATCTGTGTCATATATTCTTTTCTTTATATCAACTATTATGTTAAAAATATATTAAATGCAGTGAGTCAGGATCAAGATATACACAGTAACTAAAGGGACAAGTTACAATAAGCAGGGAGCAGATACCAACACAAAGGAGTTACTGATCCTGCCCCAGCCCATATGGTTCTTGCTAGTATACAGGCCAGTTTTAGTGCTGAGCCAGGCCACAGATGGAGACAGGGAAGGGGCTGCACCTGTCATGATGGATATGTGAACAGAAGGCCAGAACCTCTGTGAAATAGCCAGGCAGGATGTCTCTTGTCCTTTCATTTTCTCAAAGTTGGTATGAGTCCAATGAAGACTGTCCAACTTCTTATTTACCCAACAGATTTTTTTTTTTTTTTTGCAGTACTGGGGATTGAACCCAGGGGCGTTCTACCTCCAAGCTACACCCCCAGCCCCATTTTTATACTTTATTTTGAAACCAGGTCTCACGAAGTTGCGAAGGGCCTCACTAAGTAGCTGAGGCTGGCCGCGAACCCGGATCCTCCAGTCTTCACCTCCCAAGTACTGGGATTACAAGCGTGCGCCACCACGCCCGGTTTACCCAACAGATTTTTGAGGGTCTAGAAGTAGATACATACATGGCTACTTAAATACTTTCCTTTTTCCCCCATTTATTTTCAGATGACAGTTGTTTTCTTGTCTCTTCATTTGATATATGGGATATTGCTATAAAAAGTAACTCAGTGCCAAAAAATGTGTAAATTAATATGCCTTTACTATAGCTCCTTCCAGATTAAGACAGACCCTAAGAGAGAGCGTGGATGTTGAAATGCATAATAATATTCTTCACTCAACAGCTTCTGCTTTGTATTCTTAATGGTATTGCTGATCTAATTTGATAGTTTAGCTAGTCAAAAATGTTGCATTATTTGAAATTCTATAATGCCTACATAAGAGTAATTTAAACTGGGCTAGGGATGTAGCTCACTGGTAGGGTTCTTGCCCAGCATGTGTGAGGACACGAGTTTGATTCCCAGCACCACAAAATAAAAAGTGGTTTTGTTTTTTTGTTTGTGGTATTATAGGTTGAACCCAGGGACATTCTGCCTCCAAGCTGTACCCCAACCCTTTTTATTTGTTATTTTATTAACTTAGAGTCTAACTAAGTTGCTGAGACTGGCCTCGAACCTGAGATCCTCCTGTCTCGGCCTCACATGTAGTGAGATTACAGGTGTATGCCATCACGCCTGGCTAAAAAGTATTTTTTCAAAAAGTAATTTTAACTTATCTGTTTTAGAGCAGTTTCTGAGGATTAGACATTAGCATTAGCCCTAGACTGTGGTATGCCTCTGAACCTATCAATAAGAAATAACATCTAATATTAACATTTAATGCCAATATGTAGTTCTTATTCTTTATGCACACTGAGTCTCATTTACTTAAGAGAAAGAAAATGGAAAAATTAAATGGAGATTTGTGTTTTTCCGTGTGGTCAGCCTTGCTAGGGGGGTGATCTGGCTAAGACATCTGTCACTTACGGGTGGCCAGGATTCATTTGGCCTGTTGGGCTGTTCCCTTGCTCCCCTGTCATTCCATGCGCTGTGCTCACTTGATCAGTAAACGATATGCAGAGCATCACAGCACCCCAAGAACATGATTGTTGAGACATTAGCTAGGACATTTGCAGATCTGTGCATAAATATTGCTAATCGGAGAATGCAAAATAACAAACATACTAGATTTAGTTTTTTTTAAGTTATATGTACCCCTATACTCCAGCAGTCACCCCAAAATACCAAGTCACCCAGAAATACCAACAGATTGCCAAGTTCAGTTTAATTTCTTTTAAGCATAAAGAATTTTAGTTTACAAAAACATTGACCATTTACTTCTTTTACTTTTCTCCGGACCAGATTCTTGTTTTCTTTTTTTTTTTTTTTTTGGACTGGGATTGAACCCAGAGCCTTGTACATGCTAGGCAAGTGCTTTACCACTGAGCTATGTCCCCAGCATCAGATTCTTGTTTTCTTGTGCATGCACACACACCCATCAGGATAGACAAGCACCAGATTTTCTTGTTTTGCTATGGGCTTATCAGAGTTGCATGTTTTATTAACATATAATCCCTCAAACCAATCATAAAACTTTCCGATAAACCTTCCACCATATTCACTCTTTAAAAAAGAAAAGCTGTTCCATAGATTTACAAATGTTGAAAGTTATTGCTTTTGTTTAATTTGAGAAATATGGTAGGTAGAAATTAGCTTCTTAAAAATCTTAAAATTATTTTCACTATTACTGAATTCATGAGCCATTTTCACAGCTTCTAATTCATCATTTAGAATTAGCTGGGCATGGTGGCACACGCTTGTAAACCCAGTACTTGGGGGACTGAGATACGAAGATCGCAGGTTGGTGACCAGCCTCAGCTACTTAGTGAGGCCCTCCGCAACTTAGTGAGACCCTGTTTCAAAATAAAGAATTAAAAATAGGACTGGGGGTGTAGCTCGGAGGTAGAATGCCCATGGGTTCCATCCCCAGTACCACAAATAAATAAATAAATAAATAAATAAATAAATAAATAAATAAATTAGAGCTCATGCTGGGCATAATGACCCACGCCTATAGTCCCAACTGCCGGGGAGGCTGAGGTGGCAGGATCACTTGAGCCCATGAGTTCCAGACCAGTCTGGGCAACATACTGGGGCCCACATCTCAAAAAGAAAAGTAAAAGAAAAAAGAATAGAATTAGAAAGCCGGGCGTGGTGGCGCAGGCTTGTAATCCTAGTACTTTGGGAGGCGGAGACCGGAGGATCAGGGTTCGCGGCCAGCCTCAGCTCTCGCTCTCTCTCCCTGTCTCTCTCTCTATCTCTCTCTCTCTCTCTCCTTAGTGAGGCCCTCCGCAACTTCGTGAGACCCGGTTTCAAAATAAAGCATAAAAAATAGGGCCAGGGGCGTAGCGCGGAGGTAGAACGTCCCTGCGTTCAATCCCCAGTACCGCCAAAAAAAAAAAAAAAAGAATAGAATTAGAGCTCACAAAGTACTAGATGTATTTAAAAGATTTTATTACTTGGGAGGCTGAGGCTGGAAGATCGCAAGTTCAAGGCCAGCCTGGGCAATTTAGCAAGACTGTGTTTCAAAATAAAAGATAAAGTGCTGGAAGGCCGGGCGTGGTAGCGCACACTTGTAATCCCAGTACTTGGGAGGTGGAGATCCGGATTCGCGGCCTGAGACCCAGTTTCAAAATAAAGTATAAAAAATAGGGCCGGGGGTGTAGCTGGGAGGTAAACGCCCCTGGGTTCAATCCCTGGTACCGCAAAAAAAAAAAAAAGTGCTGGAAGCCAGATGTGGTGGCCACGCCTATAATCCCAGTACTTGGGAGGCTGAGACCAGAGGATCACAGGTTCAAAGCCCGCCTTCTGCAATTTAGAGGCTCTCCACAACTTAGTGAGACCCTGTTTCCAGAAAATAAAATAGGGCTTGGGGTGTAGCTCAGAGGTAGAATGCCCCTGGGTTTAATCCCCAACACCACACACACACACACAAAGTGCTGGGGATGCAGTTCAGTGGTAGGGCACCCCTGGCTTCAATTTCCAGTACCACACCTAAAGGGGTTAAAAAAAAAAGGCTTTTAAAACACTTTTCCCAAACCTCATTCCACGAGAATCTAATTAAATTGTTCTGGGATGGGCCATGCCTGGACATCCTTAGTTTTAAAATCTCCTCAGGTGATTGGACTGTGCAATAAGGTTACACTAGAAGTTATGGGATGGAAAACCTAGTGATATTTCTTTGAGAAATAGTGTCAGAAAACTCAGAGAATTGAGCTGCCAAATATTGTTACCAATTTCTAACAAACAAAAATTGTAATATATCTTTAGTTTGGTTCTCAGTGATTTGATGATATTAAAACAAGGAAATTTGAATACCTAAAAACTGCCTGAAGCTTAGCTAGAAGCAACATTAGTGGTCAATAAACACGGATCTTTCCAGACAAACTTGGTCTTTTTAGATTCTGTTACAGAGGTATTAGAAACAAGGAATGTAATAGATAAAATGTCTGGATTTTATTACAACATTCTCTATAGTACCTCATAAAATTCCACTTGGAAATGGATTACATATTCCCAGCTCACATAAGAACCATGTCTAGCAGACAGCAGAATATCACATCTGTGAGGTGGCAGTACACATTTATGCTGCCTTAAAAAGATCATTTGTAGCCAGGCGTGGTGACAGGCACTTGTAATCCCAGTACTTGGGAGGCGGAGACAGGAGGATCGCCCATTTGAAAACAGCCTCAGAAAGTAGTGAGACTCTCATCAACCTAGTGAGACCCTGTTTCAAACTAAAAATAAAATAGGGCTGGGGGTTTAGCTCAGAGGTAAAATGTCCCTGAGTTCAATCCCCAGCACCACAAATACAATATATTATTTGTAAGATTTCTGTGTTGAGCCTTATGTTTATTTTTAGATAAATTCATCAAAATCATTTCATGCTTTTAAAAGTATCCACAGTATTAAGACTATAAATTAGAATGTGTTATACCTGTTAGTTAAAAAAAATGACATGTAATAACAATCTGGTGAAGCCCAGGCACAATGGTACATGCCTATAATTCCAGCCACTGAGGAGGCGGAGGCAGAAATATTGAAAATTCAAGGCCAACACCAGCAATTTAGCAAGACCCTGTCTCAAAATAAAAAATTAAAAGCTGAGTGCGGTGGTACATGCTTGTAATCCCAGTACTTGGGGGGCTGAGACAGGAGGTTTGCAGGTTCACGGCCAACCTCAGCAACTTAGTGAGGCTGTCAGCAATTTAGTGAGACCCTGTTTCAAAATAAAAAATAAAACTGGGCTGGGGATATAGCTCAGAGGTAGAATGCCCCAGAGTTCAATCCCCAGTACCACACAAAAAAAGTAAAAAATAAATAAATAAAATAAAATAAAAAGGGCTGGGAATGTAGCCCAGTGGTAGAGTGCCCCTGGGTTCAATCCCCAGTACCCACACACACACAAGAAAAAAATCTGAAATGAAAGGAAGAAAGAATCAGGGCAAATTCCATCTTCCGTCTTCCATAGTAGAAAAGCAGATGCTATTTAGAGCTAAAACAAAGCCTTTTGTAGCCCTTTTCTTTTTTTTTTTTTTTTTTTTTTTTGGTACCAGGGATTGAACACAGGGGTGTTCTACCTCCACGCTACGCCCCCGGCCCTATTTTTTATGCTTTATTTTGAAACCAGGTCTCACGAAGTTGTAGAGGGCCTCACTAAGGAGAGAGAGAGAGAGAAAGAGAGAAAGAGAGAGAGAGAGAGAGCAAGAGCTGAGGCTGGCCGCGAACCCGGATCCTCCAGTCTCCGCCTCCCAAAGTACTGGGATTACAAGTGTGCGACACCACGCCCGGCCTGTAGCCCTTTTCTTAAGGGATTACATTAGACCCTGACATTTCTACTGGTTAATACAATTTTATTTACTCATTCGGTTTTTCTTATCATCTTTTTTTTTTTTTTTTGCGGTACCAGGGATTGAACCCAGGGGTGTTCTACCTCTGAGCTACACCCCCAGCCCTATTTTTTATCCTTTTATTTTTTGAAACTGGGTCTCATGAAGTTGCAGAGGGCCTCACTAAGTAGCTGAGGCTGGCTGCGAACCCGGATCCTCCGGTCTCTGCCTCCCAAGTACTGGAATTACAAGTGTGCACCACCACGCCTGGCTTTCTTATCATCTTAAATTTCAGCAAAATTAATTTAAGAGTTTTTATTTTTCAGTGGTTTATTTAAGATTCCGTTTTTTAGCCAGGCATAGAACCCTGGAGTTTGTTAGTAAGTGCAATTCACCTTTCTTAAACAAGCAGATGAAAATGAGACCGTACAAAAAATAATTTTCTATCTATTCTATATTAGAACAAAAACAGAGTGATAGCATTTAAACTCAAATAAGTAGTGTTTATTAGATAGATGAGTACCAGTATATAACTCACTTAGCAGAAGTTGATGGTCTTTGTCCTAACATTTTTTTTTTTTTTTTTTTTTTTTTTTGCGGTACCAGGGATTGAACCCAGGGGCGTTCTACCTCCGAGCTACACCCCCAGCCCTATTTTTTTTATCCTTTATTTTGAAACCGTGTCTTACGAAGTTGCCAAGGGCCTCACTAAGTAGCTGAGGCTGGCCAGGAATCTGCCCC
>PVJS01046866.1:0-15649 GCA_004027185.1 Glis glis
CCAAAAAAAAAAAAAACATAGGTAGGGCTGGGGATGTAACTCAGAGGTAGAATGCCCTGGGTTCAATCCCCGGTACCACACACACACACACACACAAAGAAACTTAAATCAAGCCAGGCATGGTGATACACACCTATAATCCCAGTAAATGGGAGGCTGAGACAAGAGGATTGCACATCCGAGGCCAGCCTCAGCAATTTAGCGAGACCCTGTTACAAAATAAAAAATAAAAATAAATGTGGGGGGTGTTGCTTGGAGGTAGAATGCCTCTGGGTTCAATCCCCAGTCCCTCAAATAAATAAACCCCTTAAATCAGAGCTGAGGGTGGTGTCACACGACTACTCCCAGCTACTCAGGAGGCTGAGGCAAGAGGATCACTTGAGCCTAAGAGTTTAAGGCCAGCCTGGGCAACATAGTAAACTCTGTCTCAAAAGCAAATTTAAAAAATCTTAAATTAGATGTTACCTCTTTACACATGATCCTTTGAAGACAATGTGTAGAGCTAGGTTCCTATTCCTTATCATGACCCAATGAGGCCGTCCATGACTGGCTGCTGCCTATACCCCCAAGCTTCTTGCCTATCACCTCCTTCCTGCCTATTTGTCTACAACTATGATGACATTCTTCCTTTTCCTTGAATGTACTCCAGGGCCTTTAAACTTGCTTCTCCCTCTGCCGGAAAGGGCCTTCCCTTCAGTCTGTATGGCAAGCTTAGCCCCATATTGTAGGTCTCAGCAAAGACATCAGACATCAGGGTGTGCCTCTGCTTCTGAAGTGGGCTTCCAGCAGTTACATACAACCTGTATATATCTCTCTCTCTCCCTCCTTCCCTCCCTTCCTCCCTCCTTCCTGGTACTGGGGATTGAACCCGGGGCATTCTACCTCCAATCTACATCCCCAGCCCTATTTTTTATTCTTTATTTTGAAACAGGGTCTCACTAAGTTGCGGAGGGCCTCACTAAGTAGCTGAGGCTGGCTGTGAACCTGTGATCATCCTGCCTCAGCCTTCCAAGTACTGGGATTACAAGCGTGCGCCACCATGCCTGGCTATATCACTTTATTATAATCTATAATTTTCTTGGATGTTTGTCAATATTCTTTTTTTTTGGTACTGGGGATTGAACCCAAAGACATTCTACCTCCAAGTTATACCCCCAGCCTGATTTTTATTTCTTATTTGGAAACAGGGTCTCAGTAAGTTGTGGAGGTCCTCACTAAGTTGCCAAGGCTGGCTTCGAACCTGCGATCTTCCTGTCTCAGCCTCCCAAATACTGGGATTACATGCATGTGCCACCACGCCCGGCTCAATGTTTCTATTTTTCCTCTCATTAAAATGTACACACCATGAGGACGGACCTTGCTATGTACTGCAACTGCTGCAGCCCCACAGCCCAGTGCATTTATGAAATGAATAAATCAATCAACAGTCAAATAATTTAAATCCCCAAGCACTGTAATGATCAGCTATCAGCTATTCTTTTTTTGGGTATTGGGGCTAGAACACAGGCCCTCACACATGGTAGATAAACACACCACTGATCTATGTCCCCAGCCCTTTTGTTAATTTTTTTTTTTTTTGGAGACAGAGTCAGGCTGGCCTTAAATTTGTGATCCTCCTATCTCAGCCTCCTGAATAGCTGGGATCACAAGCCACTGTGCCCAGCTAATGATTGTTATTCTTTCTTTCTGTGGTGCTGGGGATTGAACCCATGGAAGTTCTATCACTGAGCCAGACCCCTAGCCTTTTTTTATTCTTTGGTGGTACTGGGGATGGAACCCAGGGGCAGTCTACCTCCGAGCTATACCCCCAGCCATATTTTATCCTTTTATTTTGAAAGAGGGTCTCACTAAGTTGTGGAGGGCCTCACTAAGTTGCTGAGGCTGGCTGCAAATCTACGATCCTCCTGTCTCAGTCTCCCAAGTACTAGAATTACAAGCGTGCACCACCATGCCCAGCTAGGGCCTCAAAATTCAATCCTCCTGTCTAAGCCTCCCAACTATTGATTCCAGGTATACACCACTGTCCCCAGCTTGATTCGCTATTCTTTGAAACCTATTTCATGAGCCTGCTGCTACCCTAGCTTCCTGAACTGAATTATCTTATGTGATAATTTCTACGTTCTCTAGCATTCTCTGAGTTCTTTCAACTCTTCCAGAAAAATAAACAATATTTTTAAGATATAAGGACATCACCTTAATATATTCATTTTGGGTATGATGACTCTCATGTAACACTGGCAAAACTTTTCCAGTTTTATCTTCTTTCTTCTTACACTGCACCCTGTATTGCTTAATTTTTGACATCAAATGATCTTTTTCAAGCATCCATGACTTCTCTTTATTTTGATTTTCAAATTTCAATTGCAAAAAGTCTTTGGTGCTTTCATAGAGCAGTCCTTGGGTATGATGGAGACTGTGAAAGAAAGGACAAATGTGGACATGAAGATGCTTCCACAGCGCATCTGAAATAGAGGGTTATTACAAAAGGCAAGATACAGCTTCTTTTGCAATTGCTCAATATATGGATTTTGTAAAATATTAGTAGTGGTTTTAAAACCACACTTAGTCTGACTGCTGGCAATCTTACATGTTCTTCTAGGTAAAGTATGATGTATCCACTGATGTTCCCTGGTTTATAGATTAGTCTTTAGAGATTATTTTCCTGAGTGTTAATTTGAGGTTAAATGATTAGAGGGATGACAAATATTTACAAATAGCCCGCATAAGTATGGACTAGTCCCTGGAACAATGCAAGGAAGAAGTAAATCGTGGTGCTCTGACTGAGGGCTAACCCGAGTCCCAAAATATCAAAGACGGCTTTGCTCGTTCCACTATGCACCAATGGGACTGCCCTCTAGCAGAATCTTGTCTTTGTTTAAGACTGACTTCCTCTATGAAGTCATCTCAATACTTGAGCCCATTTTAGTTTCACGATTCTCTAAAATTCCTTGTCAATTTTAATATATACCCTGTCTCATAATTCAGCATGCTTATGTACTATGTCAGATTTTAAATGTCAACATGCATGTTTCCCTCAGACAGGGCAAAAGCATATATTTAATTTTATTTTATTTTTGTGGTACTGGGGATTGAACCTAGGGGCACTTTACCTCTGAGCGACATCCCCAGCTCTATTTTTAATTTTTTATTTTGAAACAGGGACTCAGCCGGGGGTGGTGGCGCACACTTGTACTCCTAGTACTTGGGAGGCTGAGAAAGGAGGCTTGCAGGTTCACAGCCAGCCTCAGCAACTTAGTGAGGCCCTCTGTAACTTAGTGAGACCCTGTTTCGAAATAAAGAATAAAAAATAGGACTAGGGGTGTAGCTTGGAGGTAGAATGCCTCTGGGTTCAATTCTCAGTACCGCAAAAAAAAAAAAAAGGAAAGAAAGAAAGAAACAGGGACTCATTAAGTTGCTGAGGGCCTTGCTAATTGCTGAGGCTGACCTTGAACCTGTGATCCTCCTGTCTCAGCCTCTCAAGTACTGGGGTTACAAGCATGCACCACCATGCCCGGCTATGTTTTGTCTTATATTTTTCCCGCACTACCAATCAGATTGTCAAGGACAGTATCAACTACTGGACATATAGAGGCACTTAAGAGATTTCTTCAAATTTAGGAATAGAAAAATGATGTTCGTGTCTTTAAAAAAGAATATTCCTAGCCGGGTGTGGTGGTGGATGCCTAAAATCCTAGTACTTGGGAGGCTGAGACAGGAAGATCACAGGCTTGAGGCCAGCATCAGCAAGTTAGTGAGACCCTGTCTCAAAATACAAAAGAAGCCGGACGTGGTGGCGCACGCTTGTAATCCCAGTACTTGGGAGGCTGAGACTGGAGGATCTGGGTTCACGGCTAGACTCAGCTATTAGTGAGGACCTCCGCAACTTAGTGAGACCCTGTTTCAAAAATAAAGAACAGGCCAGGCGTGGTGGCGCACGCTTGTAATCCCAGTACTTTGGGAGGCGGAGACTGGAGGATTTGGGTTTGCGGCCAGCCTCAGCTCTCTCTCTCTCTCTCTCTCTACCTAGTGAGGCCCTCCGCAACTTCATGAGACCCGGTTTCAAAATAAAGTATAAAAAAAAATAGGGCCGGGGGTGTAGCGCGGAGGTAGAATGCCCCTGGGTTCAATCCCCGGTACCGCAAAAAAAATAAATAAATAAATAAAGAACAAAAAATAGGGCTGGAGGTGCAGCCCGGAGGTAGAATGCTCCTGGGTTCAATCCCTGGTACCACAAAAAATAAAAGAAAATAATAAAATAAAATAAAATAAATAAAATAGGGCTGGTAGTGTACAATGCCCCTGGATCCAATCTCCAGTTTCCCAATTAAAAAAACAGGAGTTTTAAATACCATGAAGCAGTCACTACAGTTTTCCACTGAACAAATATTGTCAGATTCACTTAGTTCTTTTCATGAGTAACTGTATACGGGTAAGTGGAAAATGACAGCACAGTGCCAGGCATGAAGTAATGCAAAGGTGGCCAGATGAGCACATGTATTTATGTAGGTGTGTGGCGTGTGTGGATACAGAGGGAGAGTGATTCAGCTACCACAAAGATCTCTCTTGCCTTCAAGAAGTAATTTTAAGTCGGGCGTGGTGGCGCACGCTTGTAATCCCAGTACTTTGGGAGGCGGAAACCAGAGGATCCGGGTTCGTGGCCAGCCTCAGCTCTTTCTCTCTGTCTCTGTCTCTGTCTCTCTCTCTCTCTACTTAGTGAGGCCCTCTGCAACTTCGTGAGACCCGGTTTCAAAATAAAGTATAAAAAATTGGGCTGGGGGTGTAGCGCGGAGGTAGAACGCCCCTGCGTTCAATCCCCGGTACCGCAAAAAAAAAAAAAAAAAAAGAAGTAATTTTATTCTGTCTTACGTTATGTTCTCACTTATGGGAAGTATGGTCTTGTTCATGTACAAATGGTTTGAATGTGACACCCAAGCCAGGCGTGGTGGTGCATGCCTATAATCCCAGTACTTGTGAGGCTGAGAGGGGAGAATCACAGGTTCGAGGACAGTCTCAGCAACGTAGTGAGACTCTCAGCAACCTAGTGAGAACCTGTTTCAAAACAAGAAATAAAAAATGGCTGGAGATGTAGCTTGAAGGTATACTACCCCTGGGCTAAATTCCCAGTACTGAAAAAAATTTTTTTTGTTTTATTTTGAGACAGGGTCTCACAAAGTTGCCAAGGCTGGGCTGGAACTTGGGATCCTCCTGTCTCAGACTCCAAAGTAACTGGGATTATAGGTGTACACCACCATGCGCGGCTCAAATGTTTTTAAGCAGTTAATAACTCCTAATGGAAGAACTAATTCATATTAGTGAGGAAGGCTATAGAATACAAAGAAACAAGTGATAGGAAGAACAGATTATTGAAAGAATTAAAAAAAATAGAGCTTAAATCAATGTAGTAAGAACGAGAAGCAGCCAGGCACAGTAGCACATACCTGTAATCCCAGTACTTGGGAGGCTGAGAAAGGAGAATCACAAATTCAAGGCCAGCCTGGGCAACTTAGCAAGACCTTATTCCAAAAGTAAAAGGGAGCCAGGTGTGGTGGCACACAGCTGTAATTCCAATTCTTGGAGGCTGAGATAGGAGGATCATAGATTTGAGGCTGGCCTCAGTAATTTAGCAAGGCTCTCAGCAACTCAGTGAGACACTCTTTCAAAATAAAAAGGGGTGGGGGTGTAGCTCGGAGGTAGAACCTCCTTCCTCTGGGTTCAATCCCCAGTTTCACTAAAAAAAAAAAAAAAAGTGTAGCTAGGTGGAAGAATGCCACTGAGTTCAATCCCTAGGAAACACACACACACACACACACACACACACACACACACACACACACAGAATAAGAGGTAGAGAACAGATTTGAGAGATTTACAATCCATAGGGCTTGGAATTAATGAACAAGAGACTTGGGAATTGAGGATGATTATGAAGTTTCAAGCTTGGGAAACTAGACGAATGTGATACGATGAAACTAAATGGGAAAAAGAGCGAAGTCGTAGGTTTGAGATGGGGGAGTGAGTGTTTGCTGAAAGATATAGTTTGGTTTCAGCGATGGTAAATTTGAAGCGTTCAGACATACTCAAAGAAGGATGTCTTTACAGCACAGGCCTGGCCAAGGCTGAGGATGGTTAGAGAGAGGGAAGAAACCAGACAGACAGGTGCTGCGGAGATCAAGGGAGGTGATCTTCAAGGAGGGGATGATCAGCTATGCCAAATATGCAGAAAGTACTGATTACAACGAGGACTCAAAAGAGATATCTGGCCTTAGAAATTAAGAAGTCAGTGATGATCTTGGAAAGGGCACATTTAGTAAAATTGTGGGGATCTAACCCAACTGCAGAAAGGTGAGGAAAGGAAAGCAGGTAAGAAACAAAAACATTGAATACACAGTCTGCAGTATTTCTTTTTTTTTTTCCTTTTGGCTGGGATTTTGCTAAACTGTCCAAGCTCGTCTCCAACTCCTAGACTCAAGTGATCCTCCTGCCTCAGCCTCCCAAGTAGCTGAAACTATAGGGGTGAGCCATAGCATCTAGCCTATACCATTTTTTTTGTGTGTGGTGCTGAGGATTAAATCCAGGAGCATTCTACCTCCAAGCTACACCCCCAGCCCTATTTTATTGTTTATTTAGAAACAGGGTCTTGCCAAGTTGCTGACAGCCTCCCTAAATTGCTGAGGCTGGCTTCGAACCTGCGATCCTCCTGTCCCAGCCTCCCAAGTACTGGAATTACAAGCATGTGCCACCATGCCCGGCTCTGCAGCATTTTTATTTATTTATTTTTTTTGCGGTACTGGGGATTGAACCCCGGGGCATTCTACCTCCGAGCTATGCCCCCAGGCCTATTTTTTATTCTTTATTTGGAAACAGGGTCTCACTGAGTTGCGGAGGGCCTCACTAAGTAGCTGAGGCTGGCCGCGAACCTGGATCCTCCGGTCTCAGCCTCCCAAGTACTGGGATTACAAGCGTGCGCCACCACGCCCGGCTTCTGCAGTATTTTTAAACATGTATAAAGTCATATATTCCATATACATGAAGGGCCAAATAAAAAAGAAGGGCTATATTATATTGAGTGAGATAGAATGAGATTTTGTGTGTGTGTGTGGCACTGGGGATGGAACCCAAGGGTGCTTTACCACTTAGCTAAATCCCCAACCCTTTTTTTCTTTTTGAAACAGGGTCTCACTAAGCTGTGGATGATAGCCTCAGACTTGGAATCCTCCTGTCTCAGCCTCTCAAGTACTGGAATTACAGGTATGTGCCATCAAGCCTTATTTGGATCATTTCTTAACCACTAGAATGGTTAAAAGAAACTAGAATGGGTTAAAAGAAACATGTGGAATACTCACCACAGCAGGCCTAGAAAAGCCTGGACACTCACCTCCCAAGAGGCAGGGGGTCTGAAGAAGACAAGGCTTCAAGATCTCTTTCAGTTTTACTATAGTACAGAACTGTTAATTTTTTGTGTGTGGGGGGCAATGCTGGGCATTGAAACCAGGGCCTTGTGTGTGCTAAACAAGCACGTTACTACTGCATCACACCCCAGCCCAAGAACCATCAACTTTTAAGCCACTCAGGAAAGCAGAACACCTGTAAGGTGTATGTTTCTTGAACACTCACCTTTTGGTTAGCTCTCTGATTTTGTCCTGATTTCTCTGGTGCTGAACTTGTATTTCCTCGATGCGAATCCGCCTGTCCTCCATGAGCCCTTCGACTTGTTCTCTAGAAAGCTTGGTCTGCTCTCCCAGCTGCACTTGCAGCGCCTCCACCTGGCAGCCAACAGGGGTAAGGTACCCACTCCTGCTTCCACTTACTCCACACCACTAAAAGGGAGCCTCTCTCCAGAAACAAAGCACAGCAGCAAAACAAACAGTAGAGAAGCCTCAGTTCTAATCCTCTTTTTTTTTGTGTGTGTGGTACTGGGGATTGAATCCAGGGGCATTCTACCTCCAAGCTATACCCCCAATCCTATTTTTTATTTATTTTGACACAGGGTCTCACTAAGTTGTGGAGGGCCTCACTAAGTAGCTGAGGATGGCCGCGAACCTGCGATCCTCCTGTCTCAGCCTCCCAAGTACTGGGATTACAAGCATGCGCCACCATGCCCGGCAGAAACTATCGTTTAAATCAATGAGCCTCCACCCCAGTAAGAACAGAATTTTAGTGCAACTAGATGAAAAATCATGGCTCCAAAGGACAAACAACTAGCAGGTGGTAAGAAAATGACTTATTACTTTCCTAGACTTTGGAAATCATGCACTAAATAAATGGATATAAACCCAAATGTTGATCTGTCAGCACAAATTTCCTCTGCCACTCTGTATTCCCCTAGGCCAGTCACAAACTAGATTCTTAATTTTAGAATTGTTTTGTTGGGTCAGGTGTGGTGGCACACGCTTATAATCCCAGTACTTGGGGGGCTGAGACAGGAGGATCACAGGTTTATAGCCAGCCTCAGCAGCTTAGTGAGGGCTTCTGCAACTTAGTGAGACCCTGTTTCCAAATAAAAAATAAAATAGGGCTGGGGGTGTAGCTCAAAGGTAGAATGCCCCTGGGTTCCATCCCCAGTACCCCTATACACACACACACACACACACACACACGCTTCTAAAATGTTCAAATAAAGAATAATGGTTTTAAAATACAACTGCTAGCCAGGCGTGGTGGCGCACACTTGTAATACCAGTACTTGGGAGGCTGAGACCTGAGGATCCAGGTTCGCGGCCAGCCTCAGCTACTTAGTGAGGCCCTCTGCAACTTAGTGAGACCCTGTTTCAAAATAAAGATTAAAAACTAGGGCTGGGGGTGTAGCTCGGAGGTAGAATGACCCTGGGTTCAATCACCAGTACTGCAAACAAAAACAAAAAACAAAATACACCTGCTTAGGAATTAGGAACAACCTCAATTTTGCTAATCTCATGCTGCCTAGATGCAACCCATGTGCAAGGAGATATTTGTCATATTACATTGAAGGTATGTATACAAAGCTAAACACATGGGTAGAAACCATCTTGGTCTGCCAAATAAATATGTTACCTGTAGGATGAGTGTTTGTATGTCTTCTTGGTAATGCTCAGAACTGCCTTCCTTCTCTTTTATTGCTGGTCTTTTTTTGCTTACTTTAGGATCTATAATAGAAAACACAAATCCATCAAGAAGACCACTCAGCTTTTCTTTCTGCTATAAAGTTTCAGCATCATCCTCATAGATGTTCAGCTTCTTTTACCTACAAGAGAAGGAAAAGGAAAACAGTACCTATGGTGCTTAATTTTTCAAATAGGAATCTCTATCAGGAAGCTCTGTAGGATTCCATTGGAAAACCATCAACTATTCAATGTTCCTTTGGAGTTGTGTCTACTTTCTTAGTAAAATCCTACTTAGAATGGGTAAGGAATAAGAAAAACTAAACTTAAATATTTTGGTTATGATGTATCACACAATTTTCAAAAGACAAGGTTATTTTTAAGATAAGCAATGCTAGCCAGGCACAGTGCATGCCTGTAATCCCAGTACTTGGGAGGCTGAGATAGAAGGACAGCACATAGTAACTTGGCAAGACCCTGTTTCAAAATAAAATATAAAAAGGGCTGGGGGTATAGCTCAGAGGTAGAGCACCCCTGGGTTCCATCCCCAGTATCATTTAAAAAAAAAAAGGCAACACTAAGGTTGCACTGAGGTTACCAGAGCCTAGGAAGGATATGGAGGAGGAGTAGGGAGAAGGAGAAAATGGTTAACAGATACAGGGGTGCAGTTGGACAGGAGGAATAACATTTAATGTTCTATAGCACAGTGGAATAACTTTGGTTGATAATTAATTGTATATTTCAAAATAGCTAGTAGAGAGGATTTAAAACGTTCCCAATACAAAGAAATGATAGGTGATAAATATGCCAATTTTCCTGATCTGATCACTATACAATGTACACATGTTATTGAAATGCTACCTGTGTCCCATAAATATAATTATTATGTGTCAATTAAAAATAAATATATTAATACAACACAAAACAACAAAAAAATAAAAGAAAACCTGCACTGAACAAAATTTATTTATTTTTTTTTTTTTGCGGCACCGGGGATTGAACCCAGGGGCATTCTACCTCCAAGCTACACCCTGGCCGTATTTTTTTTTTTTTTTTTTTTGCGGTACCGGGGATTGAACCCAGGGGCGTTCTACCTCTGCGCTACACTCCCGGCCCTATTTTTTATCCTTTATTTTGAAACCGGGTCTCACGAAGTTGCAGAGGGCCTCACTAAGTAGCTGAGGCTGGCCGCGAACCTGCAATCCTCCAGTCTCAGCATCCCAAGTACTGGGATTACAAGTGTGCGCCACCACGCCCGGCTCTGAACAAAATTTAATTCATTTAATTCCTTGGATGGTTCAAGAAGTTCAGTAAGCTCTTAGACCACCGGAGATATCCTTATGAACATTAATTGTCACTGTATAGTAGCAGAAAATTTCTAATTATTTGCATTGTGATTTTCTTTCTTTTTTTCTTTTTCTTTTTTTTTTTTTTTGTGTGTGGTACTGAGATGTTCTACCCCTGAGCTACATCCCCAACTCTATTTTGTTTTTTACTTTGAAACAGGCTCTCACTAAGTTGCTGGGGGACTCGCTACGTTGCTGAGGCTGGCCACAAACCTGTGATTCTCCTGTCTCAAGCCTCCCAAGTATGGCCATGCACCACCACACCCGGCTCTCCACTGTGGTTTTCAATTTTGCATCAGTGAGAATTTCTAATAATATGGCTGTTACCTGCTCTGACAGCTGAAGGTTCATTCTGTTCACATTTACCTATAGCCTGGATAGTCTTTTGAAGAATGCTGACCTGAAGAAGCAAAAAAAAGAATACAGAAGTAGCCTTCCTATAAGTGTGAAATTTTACTTTTTAGCCTTAGTTCTATAGATCTGACACTATTTAAAATTAAATTGGCCATGTGGTGGCACACACTTGTAATTTCAGTACTTGGGAGACTAAAACAGGAGGATTGCAGATTCATGGCCAGCCTCAGCTACTTAGTGAGGCCCTCGGCAACTTAGTGAGACCCTGTTTCAAAATAAAGAATAAAAAATAGGACTGGGGGTGTAGCTTGGAGGTAGAATGCCCCTGGGTTCAATCCACAGTGTTGCAAAAAATAAATAAATTAATTAATTAATTTAATTTAATTAAATCAGAGCCAAGCATGGTGGCGCTCACTTGTAATCCCAGTACCTGGGAGGCTGAGACAGGAGGATCTCAGGTTTGAAGCCAGCCTCAGCAACTTAGTGAGGACTTCTGCAACATAGTGAGACCCTGTTCCCAAATAAGAAATAAAATAGGGCTGGGGATGTAGCGCAAAGGTAGAATGCCCCTGGGTTTAATCCCCAGTACTACAAAATACAAATAAATTAATTAAATAAATAAATATAAAATAATAAAAAATAAAGTTAAATTGGTCAAAACCATATGAAGATGTTATGCATATGAGAGACAACACAGGCAAAGTAACTGGGTTTCTGGATAAAACCCAGTGCTGATGATATAAACAAAAAAGATAAAATAACAGGGCTATTTAGAAAATATGCTTTAAAAAGTGCTTTTTGAGCTGGGCATGGTGGCGCACGCTTGTAATCCTAGTACTTGGGAGGCTGAGACCGGAGGATCTGGGTTCGCAGCCAGCCTCAGCTTCTTAGTGAGGCCCTCCGCAACTTAGGGAGACCCCATTTCAAAAATAAAGAAAAAAAAATAGGGCTGGGGGTATAGCTCGGAGGTAGAATGCCCCTGGGTTCAATCCCCAGTACCGCAAAAAAAAAAAGCGCTCTTTGACAAGAATCTATAGGAAAGTACAAGAAGCACTGAAATATATATGTATATATATATATAAAAATGCTATTGAGAAACAATATGAGTGAAAAAATGAAAACAGTGTTCACATAAACGTAAGTATTTCTTTTTTGTTTGTTTGCTTTTATAGTGCTGAGGATGGAACTCAGGGCCTCCCACATTAGGCAAACGCTCGACCACTGAGCCATATCCCTAGCCTCATATAAATATTTCTATATGAATGAAAAAAAGCTGGAAGTATATATACCAAACTACTAATAATGGTTTATCTATGGAGTATAGGATTATGTGAAACTGACACTTTTATATGCTAGAATTCTGTACTCAGTGTTTGTGGCTGCTGTTGTTTGGTACTGGGGATTGAACCCAGGGGCATTTTACTTCTGAGCTACAACCCCAGACCTTTTTATTTTTTTATTTTGAAACAGGGTCTTGCTAAGTTGCTGAGGCTGGCTTCGAATCTGCAATCTTCCTGTCTTAGCCTTCCAAGTCCTGGGATTACAGGAGTGCACCACCACACGCAGCTTCCTGCAGTTTTTGAAGGAAAAGCTTTGTAAACTCAGGCAAACGCAGGGCTGTGCTGGCTAACTACTTGCTATGTGTCTTCCTTAGCAAGTGCTAAAGTGGTTCTATGGACCCTTGCCTGTATTTTGTAAAGGCCACATTCACCATGCTGTAACAAAGATTACTTACTTTGTGGGGAGGCTCCTTATAAAAATAGGTCACTTCTCCGGTGTCTGTTCCCACAAGAGCCAAGAGATTCTGAATCTTTTTCTTGTCTTCTAGTTCCCTGCAATTCTCACAGAAAGTAAGCACAAATATGTGTCCCAAGTGAGTAGCCTTTTCTGTTTCAAGGACTTCCCTTCTCACTTTTTTTTGTGTATGGTACTGGGGACTGAACCCAGGGGCCTTCTACCTCCAAGCTACACACCCCAAGTCCTATTTTATTTTTTACTTTGAAACAGGGTCTCGGCAGGTTGCTGAGGGTCTTCCTACATTGCTGAAGCTGTTCTCGAACCTGTGATCCTCTCATCTCAGCCTCCCAAGTACTGGGATTACAGGTGTGTGCCACCACGCCTGGTTTCTTTTTTTTTTTTGCAGTACTGGGGATTGAACTCAGGGGCATTCTACCTCCGAGCTACACCCCAGCCCTAGTTTTAATTCTTTATTTTGAAACAGGGTCTCACTAAGTTGCGGAGGGCCTCACTAAGTAGCTGAGGCTGGCCGTGAACCTGCGATCCTCCGGTCTCAGCCTCCCAAGTACTGGGATTACAACCATGCACCACCACGCCTGGCCTGGCTTTCTGACTTGTTTTCAAAACAGTAACCTGAAGTTAAAATAGAATAAGACTTGTTAAGACAGCAGGTATTTTCGTTCAGGAATTCAGAGAGAAGGGGCCAGGAAATCATTTCTTAGCTGGTTCTAAAAGGGAACTGTGGTGGACTGGGGGAACGTGCTGCCCAGATCCTCCTCCAGCACTGATAGGTGTCACCCTAACTGCCAGGAATGTTGCCTACAGATGGCTCACAGTCGAATCTCTCTCCAGAACTGCTGTTAGCCAAAAGGAGCTGCTTCACCTGATTATGCCTCCCATTTCTCAGGGCCAGACTGTTTCCAGTGCCTGGTCAATGAGGGGGTACAACATCTCCTTGCCTCCACTGAGATGGCTCTGAAGAGCCACCCCAGCTTCAGAGCCCCCTGTGTGTTGGCTAAGGCCTGCTGTCACTCAATCACAGTGAAATTTCTCCATCTGCCCCATCAAGCTCTCCATATTTCCTCAGAGGTGGTTATTCCTCAGAGCATTCTCCAACAAACTTGCTGCAAGCAAATCTCTATTTGCAGTTTGTTTCCCAGGGAACCCAACCAAAGACAGCTAAAATGAGGACTAGACCAAGAAAGCAAACCCTCAAGAGGGATTTCAGAGATGGTTCACAGAACAAAGTGCTCCTAGGAGCAAGATAGATAGGGGAGTCAACAGGGTATAGCTTAAACAATTAAAATAATCAAAGGAGGAAAAGAGGCTGAGAGCTGTGTTCCATAAGAAATCATAATCTCTGACCCATTTTCCAGACTATTAGCTGAAGAAGAGGCTAGATCTCCAGGAGGCAAGACCCAGTGATTCCACAACAAGCGAACATGATAATGATTCCCGCAATCCTTCATCAAAGGGCTTACAGCCATTATTCGAGTAGTGACACTGGGGAAGAGGACTATCCAGGCATTTCAAGGACTGCTAGACACAGGGTCTGAGGTGACACTGATACCTGGTCACCTGAAGCACCACTATGGCACAGGACATATGAAGGCCATATAATAAACGCAAATTTGAGAGCCAGGTGTGGTGGTGCATGCTTGTAATCCCAGTACTTGGGAGGCTGAGACTGGAGGATCCGGGTTCACGGCCAGCCTCAGCTACTTAGTGAGGCCCTCAGCAACTTAGTGAGACCCAGTTTCAAAATAAAGAATAAAAAATAGGGCTGGGGTGTAGCTCAGAGGTAGAATGCCCCTGGGTTCAATCCCAGTACTGAAAAAAAAATGCAAATTTGAGCCAGGCATGCTAGTATACACCTGTAATCCCAGTACTTGGGAGGCTGAGGCAGGAGGATTGCTGGTTTGAGACCAGTCTCAGCAACTTAGTAAGACCCTTGGTAACCTAGCAAGACCCTGTTTCAAAATAAAGGGTTGGGGGTGTAGCTCAGAGGTAGAAGGCCCCTAGGTTCAATCCTCAGTACCAAATAAATAAATAAATACATAAATACAATTTTGGCCCAGCTCACAGTGGGTCTACTGGCTCCACAGATCTAATCAAATAGTCACTTTCTAGTTCCCAAATGTAAAATTAGAAAGCACACACTTGGCAGTTGGCAGAACCTCCAAATTAGTTCCATGACATCTGGAGGAAAATGCTGTAAGAGAAGCCCCTGAAACAATCCCCTACCCCAGTTAAGAAAATAAAGATCGAAAAGATGCAGGGGTTGGTCCTTATCAAATCCTCATTTCCCTCGCCAGTTTGACCTATATGGAAGCAGATGAATGCTGGAAGACAACAGTAGACTACCACCAAGTAAGCCCCAATCTCAGTCATTGTGCCAGATGTAGCATCTTTGCTAGAGCAGATTAACATGGTCTCCAACACTGGAATGTGGCCACTAACTACACAAATGCATTCTTTTTCCATCTCTCCGAGGACCAAAAGCAGTTCACACTCATGTGAGATGGGCAAGAGTAGGCTTTTATGGTCTTTCCCTAGGGCCATGTTAAGTGTTTTGCTCTCTGTCAATACAGTAGAAGAGGACCTGGATCTGGCCATTCCATAGATCACATTAATTCACTACTGACAATATGATATTAAGTTACACTGCATGGACAAGAAATAGCAAGTGCTTTGGAACCCTTGATATGTGTGCTCCAGAGGGTTGGAGATAAACCTGACAGAGCACATTAGCGAAGTGTTTAGAGGTCTGATCTCAGCATATCCAAACAGTCCCTCCAAAACAGAACACAAATTACTGCATCTTATACTCACTACCACCAAGAAGGAAGCACAATGCCTGGAAGGCCCTGGAGACAAGATTCTATACTTCAGAATACTGTTCCCACCATATGTCAAGTGACGTGAAAGATGAACTTTTGGTGTGGCCAGAGCTGAAAGGAGACTCTGCATTGGATCAAAGTTGTGGTACAGGCTACCCTGCTGCTCAGGCCATATGACCTGACAGATTTTATGGTATGTGGGTTGGGACATGTGTTATGAGGAGTTTATGGCAGACCCCATTACAAGTATCTTTTTTTTTTTTTTTTTGCAGTACTGGGGATTGAACCCAGGGGC
>PVJS01046867.1:0-15647 GCA_004027185.1 Glis glis
AGTCTTGGTTGGAAATTGTTTTCTTCCAGGGTCCGGAGTACTTCGTACCAATCCCTCCTGGCATTCCTGACTTGAGTTGAGAAGTCTGGGGTGATTTTTATTGTTTTGCCCCTGTATGTCACCCGTTCTTTTGTTCTTACTGCTTTTAGGATTCTTTCTTTGGCCTCTATGTTAGTCATTTTAATTATTACGTGGCGAGCGGAGGTCCTGTCTTAATGGCGTTCTATATGTCTCCTGTATGTGTATGTCCAAATCTTTCTCTATGTTCGGAAAATTCTCTGAAATTATTTCTTTGAAGAGGTTTCCTATACCCTTGGTCTGTGCTTCTAAACCTTCTTCAAGGCCTTTTATCCTTAGATTAGGATGCCTTGCATTGTCTTGTATTTCTTGAATGGCCAGGGTGTGTTGTTGTAATATCTTCTGTATATCATTGACTGTGTTCTCAGTTTTGAATGAGCTGTCTTCCAGGAGTGATACCCTATTCTCCATGTGGTTGAGCCTACTAGCATTGGTTTCTATTGCAGTATTTAATTCGTTTATTGATTCCTTCATTTCGTTCAGAGTTTCTTTCTGATTCTTTCTTAGAGCCTCAACTTCCTCCTTCATCTCCTCTACGCTTGCTTTGAGGCCTTTCATCATTCTGAAGATCAAAATTCGGAATTCTCCATCTTGCATTTCCTGCAGATCAGAGTCAGTGATCTCACTTGTTGATGCATTGTGGATGTTTCCTGTTTCCTCACTATTCTTCATTCTTGCATTTTCGGTGTTTTCCATTTTGTGTTTCTGTTGCCTCCGCATCCTTTTCCTTTCTGTGTATGAGAACTCTTGATGGCTCCTGTAATCCCAATTGGGTCAGTATGCTGCAGGCTGTGGATCCCTCTCATCCGGTTGGCTGGGGCGTGGCACTGTGTGTGGAGGGGTACGCAGGGTCCGGGGCTCAGGTGTTGTCACGTGAGGAGCACTTCGAGGCGCGGTGTTGGGTGTGGGTACTGATGCACGGGTGATGGTACTGGAAGGTGCCCTGTTTCCATGGCACAGGTGCTGGGGGTCGCCCTGGCCCCTAGGGATGCACACGTGTTCTGGGACTCGGTCAATGTCGCCGGAGGGTGCCTGGGCTCTGATGCGCTCTGCTGAGGATTACAACGGGCCCGTGGGGGGTGCGGGCTCCAGGTATCGAGTAGGGATGCCTAAGGGTGCACAGGTTCTGTGGTGTGGCACAGAGGATCGCGCGTGGGTCCCAGGGGGGAGCGTGTGCTCCTAGATCTCAGGTGTCAGCGCCGTGGTGTGTCCTGACTCAGTGACAACCCAGAGTGGCGCAGGTCTTGGGTGATGGCGCTGGAGGGTATCCAGGCTCTGAAGCGTAGCACAGAGGCTCCTGGCGCAGGGGCCGCCGAGGTGGCGCAGAGGATGTCAGGGTTATGCCGAGGCCTGGAGCAGAGGCTGCTGAGGTGAGGCCAAGGCTTGGGCAGGCGCAGAGGCCGCCGAGGTGATGCTGAGGCTGCCGAGGTGGCTCAGAGGCTGCTGGGGTGGCGCGGAGGCCTGAGGCGGGCGAAGAGTCTGCCGAGGTGACACGGTGTGGGGGGATCTGAGTCCCGGGGCAGGCGCAGAGGATGTCAAGGTGACGGGCGGAGAGGCCGGGGTCTGGTACCTGGTGCAGGGGCCGTCGAGTTGGCACAGGGGCTGCTGGAGTGGCGCGCGGGGACGCTGGGAGTCTGGTACCTGGCGCACGGTCCGCCCAGGTGGCGCGGGGGCTGCCGGGCTGGTGCACGCGGGGACGCCGGTGGTCTGGTACCTGGCGCACGGGGCCCAGCAAGGTGGTGCGGGGGCTGCCGGGCTGGCGTGCGCGGGGACACCGCTGGTCTGGTACCTGGCGCACGGGGCCCGCCGAGGTGGCACAGGAGGATTTTTCTTTATCATGGAATGTTTGTCATTTCATTGTGTCTAGATATTGGACTTTTTATCATATTCCCTTTCTAGCACAGTAGTCTTGTGTCTAATTAGTTGAGTCAAATCTTCTTCTGTTATTTCTTTGATCATTTCTTCTCTATTGTTTGTTTTCACTTTCTGAAATACCTTACATTTTTCATTTTTGTCTTTTTATCAATGTTTCTTAAATTTATCTTCCAGATGTCTAACTGTCTTCAGGTTTTTTTATTATTGAGCTCCATTTGTGATTTTTGTCACCTTTTCAACAAATGTTAATTATTAATTGATACCTCATTTTCCACAGTAGCTTATTCTTATTTGGTAAATACTTATAACATTCCAAACATCTTGAAGAATATTAATTATGGCTTTTTAATTATTTTGTCTTCCTGAATTATTTATTTCCACTTTGTTTGCTCAGTTCTTTCACATTCATCTGTCACCTTCAGGGTTTTATAATCTAGTGATCTTCAAATAATCTGTGCTTTTTTTATTTGTCCACTCACATATCCAAATCATGAACTGGGATGACTATAAGATGTATGTGAAGTAGGTGTTCTAAAATGTCGAAACTGTTCTTCTGTGGTCTGTCAGGCCAACTTCCCTGTGGAGTGTGATGAGGAGGAGCAGGTAGGGGTGAGGAGGTTCAAAAAGTTGCTCTGAGAGTGGGTGCTTAGTGCATCTCATCTGGTCTGGTAGAGCTGCCTTGATGTCTTCTCCCCTGCGTCCCAGCTCTGGCTGCTGTAAAGATCCACATCTACTCACAATGATGTTTAGATTCTGTCTACACTCTTTGTGTGTTTTGTGGGGGTTCTTTTTTTAGTTCTTTTGTTTGTTTGTTTTGTTTTGCTTTGTTTTGTTTGGTACTGGGGATTGAACACAGGGGCTTTCTGCCTCTAAGCTATGCCCCCAGCCCTTTCTGTTTTTTTGTTTTGAAACAGGGTCTCTTGCTGGGTTGCTGAGAGTCTCACTACATTGCTGATGCTGGCCTAGAACCTGCGATCCTCCTGTCACAGCCTCCCAAGTACTGGGGTTACAGGCATTGGTCAATATGCACAGTTTCTGTCTACACTCTTAAAAGGAGCCTCATCCCTTGCCCCTTTATTTAAAAAATAGCTCTCAGATTTTAGTTTGAGGGAAAATACTAGTGGTGCCAATGAGGAAGCAGAGATAATCTCATTTCTATTCTTTTCAATACATTTATTGAATAAGTAACTTGAGCATTACTGTTCTTTGTTTTTGCTGGTTAGAACTTCAGCTTCTTGGAGGCTCTCAAGGAAGGAACTGTAGGCTTTTTTCTTCCATTCAGGCTTCTCCACCAATCTAATTCTATATGTATTCTGTTTTCCTGGAATTCCTCGAAATTCCTGTCCAACCCCTGCATGTTCACTTTTATTGCATCCTTCTGGGTTTTAAAAATCTTTTCTGCCATTCCAAAGGTGGAGTCTTAATTCACAAATTTGAAGCAGAAAACTCACAGATTTCTTTACTGTTCTGA
The DNA here is from genome assembly GCA_004027185.1 of Glis glis. Classification (NCBI taxonomy): domain Eukaryota; kingdom Metazoa; phylum Chordata; class Mammalia; order Rodentia; family Gliridae; genus Glis; species Glis glis. The sequence goes on from PVJS01046867.1 coordinate 3,425, forward strand.
AATATGTGGATTAAATAGGAACTGTAACTGCATCTATTTCACATTCTGTATAAACTGGAGGCAAACTGAGCTTTATTATTTTTCCTTTTTTATTAATACATTGTAATCACACATCTTGATGAAGTTCAGGGTGATAGAGGCTTACATGCACTCAGTACTCAGTGATCCCTTCCCCAGTTCCCACCCCACTCCCTCTCCCTCCCCAGCTTCCATGCTCAGCACAGTGATTGGCTTTGATAAGTTTGTGTGCGTACATCATGTCCATTGAGGTGTTTCCCTCTACGTCTTCCTTCCTCTTCCGTCTCCCTCAGTCAGGTCCCCTCCCTCACTCCACTAAGGTTTCTCCTCCTTTGTCTGGAGTCCCTCACCTGTCTCAATTTCTCTCTAGCTTCCATATATGAGGGAGAACATCCGGCCTTTCACTTTTTGTGACTGACTAATCTCACTTAGCATAATATTCTCCATTTCCTTGCAATTGGCATAATTTTGTTATTCTTTTTTTTTTTTTGCGGTACTGGGGATTGAACCCAGGGGCGTTCTACCTCTGAGCTACACCTCTGGCCCTATTTTTTATACTTTATTTTGAAACCGGGTCTCACAAAGTTGTGGAGGGCCTCAGTAAGTACCTCAGGCTGGCCGCAAACCCAGATCCTCTGGTCTCCGCCTCCCAAGTACTGGGATTACAAGCGTGAGCCACCACACCCAGCCTAATTTTGTTATTCTTTATGGATGCATAGAATTCCATTGTGTATATATCCCATAAGTTTGTAATCCATTCATCTGTTGGTGGACATCTCAACTGGTTCCATAGTTTGGCAATTATGAACTGTGCAGCTATAAACATAAGTATGCATGCATTACTATGGTCATCTGTTTTCAATTCTTCTGGGTAGATACCCAGGAGTGGTATAGCTGGGTTATATGGTAGGTTCATTCCCATTCTTCTGAGGATCCTCCACACTGTTTTCCAAAGTGGTTGTACTAATTTGCAATCCCACCAACAGTGTATCACAGTTCCTACTTCTCCACATCCTTGCCAGCATTTGTTATTGTGTTTTTAATGATTGTCCTTCTAATTAGGGTTAGGTGGAATCTCAGGGTAGTTTTGATTTGCATCTCTCTGATTGCCAATGATGTCGAACATTTTTTCATATATTTATACAAATGTATTTCTTCTTTTGTGAAGTGTCTATTTAGTTCACTTGCCCATTTTTTGATTGGGTTATTTATTTTTTTGGTGGCAAGTTTCTTGAGTTCTTTGTATATTCTAGATATTAGTCCTCTATCAGAGGAGTAGCTGGCAAAGATCTCCCATTCTGTTGGCTCTCTCTTGAGGTTCTTGATAGTTTCCTTTGTTGTACAGAAGCTCTTCAGTTTAATGCAATCCCACGTATTAATCCTTGTTTTTATTTCTTGTGCCTTTGGGGTCTTGTTGAGGAAGTTATTACCTGTGCCTATTTCTTATTTTTTATTTTGAAACAGGGTCTCACTGAGTTGCTGAGGGTCTTGCTGAATTGCTGAGGCTGGCCACAAACCTGTGATCCTCTTGTCTCAGTCTCCTGAGTACTGGGATTACAGGTGTGTGCCACCATGTCTGACTAATCTCACACATTTTGAAAGCTAGAAAGGAAGAGGAATCTAAAGTGCAGGTAAGGATCTCAATGAGGCTGCCTTCTTCAAGTCACCTTCTTCAAATGTTGGCTCTACTTCTTAAGTGATGTGACTCTTGGTAAGTTGCCTAATTCCTTTGAGTTTTGGTTTCTCATCTATTAAAAAAATAATGAGGAACCTTCATGTCTATTGTTAGTGTTAAATTGATCTGTATAAATGTGGGTGAGTTAAATCATGATTTAAGCACAAAATCTGCCTCATAGTAAGGGCTAAATATGTTAGCCATTATTATTGTTAAAATACTAATTTTATTATAATAATATGTAAATATGTACATAATAGGTATATGTATATATTCAATATTCAAGAACATCAATAATTATTCTTGGTATAATTGTCTCAAAAGAGACAGTTATCAGGCCCTCTTCCTATCTGATTGAAAAGCAAGCAACATTGTTATACCCCCAAAATGTTGGATCTTTTTATTATCCCAAGCCTGCTTTACAGATGAGGAAATAACCTTTTAAATGACTTTTGGGGTTAGGTAAAAAAAAAGGCTTGAATCTAAGAAAATAAAGCATCTAAACTATCAATAAATTATAAATAATAATAATAAATAATAATACATATCTAATAAACTATAAATAAATAAACTAATACAAAATAATCAATTAGAAAAAAGAAAGTTCATTTTGAAGATGAATTTAAATCATGATGCTTGATTTGTGTAGTTTGTTGTTTCTTACTTGACTGGCCATCTTGATTTGCATTTGTTCAAAAAAGTCTATGGTTATGGCTGTAGAATGAAGATAGCAGTCATCATGGGATTGTGAACATTGCTAGGCACAGGTGTACTCAAATGGGTTTGTGCTAGAAAGCATTGTAAACGCTGCTTTGTATGCCACTATCACTCTGAACTGCATTATGATGTGAGACTACGTTGCAACAATAAAAGTGTATTAAAAATGCTCCTTTGTATATAATTTAGAGGAAGCGATCAGAGTGCTATGAAGAGACCAGTGGGTGACATCATGGCATCTTAGTTCCAGCCCCAGCCTCTAGGGACCCTATTGTCAAAGGGAGCTGAGAATGGATGCCAGCCTTGTCCATTTCGTGATATTAAAAGAATCACACGAAGGAACAAATATGAAAATGCGATGTCTGATGAAGTCACGACTCATATCATCATTGATAAGTCATATTGATAGTCATGTACTTGTAATACAGTATGATGAAAGTGGCAATCTATCTTTATGCTCTTCCTCCCAAAAAACTATAACCTCATTGTTATAACCTATAACCTCCATGGCTATAACAAAATACCTGAGAAAATCAACTTAGAGAAAGAAAAATTTATTTTGGAGGTTTCAGTCCATAGTCAGCTGACTCCATTGTTTCTGGGCCTCTGGCAAGACATAGCATCATGATGAAAAGTTGTGGTGAAGGAAATTTGCTCACTTCATGGTCATTAGAAAACAGAACAAGAAAGACAGAGAGAGAGGAAGGGGCCAGAGATAATGCATACCTTCCCAGGCCATGCCCCCAGTGACCTATTTCCTCCAATAGGCCCCACCTCTTATAGTTTCCACCCCCTCCAGTAGAGCCATCCAATTACACATGAATATGCCAATGAGGTTAAAGGCTTCACAATCCAATCACATTTCCTAAGGCTCCACCTCTGAACACTGCTGTATGGGGACTGAGTCTTCAACACTGGAGCCTTTGGAGGAACATTCCAGATTCAAACTATAACTCTCAGACTAAACATGAGAGAAACATCAGACAAACTCAAATTGAGGTACATCTTGCAGGATATCCTACCAGTCCTTCTCACTACTGTCAAGGTCATGAAAAACAAGCAAAGACTGAGAAACTCTCACAGACCAGAGAACATTAAGGAGACGTAAGGAATAAGTGCAGTGTGGTATCTAGGGTGGAATCCGGGAACAAGAAAAGGACATTAGTGGAAAAACTAGTGAAATACAAATATGGTCTAGAGTTTGGTTGGTATAGTAATAATAGAATGCCAATGTTGGTTCCACATTTGTGACAAATGTAATATGCTATGTAAGATGTTAACAAAAGGGAAAATGAATGAGGAGTATATTAGAACTCTGTAGTATTTTCACAAATTGTATATAAATCTAAAGATCAGTGTGGAGATTCCTCAGAAAACTGGGAATGGATACACCATATGATCCAGCTATACCACTCCTGGGTATCTTTCACAAAAGGACTGAAATCAGAATATTATAGAAATACATGCATATCCATGTTTATAGCAGCACAATTCATAATAGCCAAATTATGGAACCAACCCAGGTGCACATCAACATATGAATGAAGGAAACACTTCCACTGACATTATGTGCATATGTGAGAATACCAATGCCAATCTCAATATTTTGTATGAGGAAGGGAGGAGGTGGGGAGGAAGCCAGGGGGAAACTCACCAGTGCTGTGTGCATGTATGTCACTATCACTATGAACTACATTATGTTGTGAGACTATAATGCATCAATTAAAAAGAATTAAAAGGTATATTTTTAAAAGTAAATTGGTTTATAAATACAATTGTCTTTTTGTACCCAGAAGAGATTAGTTCCAGGACCAGAATACCAAATCCCTTATTATTTTGTTAAAATAATGTAGTATTTCTATATAACCTATGCACATCCTCCTATTTAATTTTGCATCATCTCCAGATTACTTGGAATACACAGTAAAATGTAAATGCTAGGGAAATAGTTGTTATACTGTGTTGTTTAGGGAATGACAAGAATAAAAAGTCTGAACATGTTCAGTGCAGATGCAAGTATCAAGAATGAGATGTGAGGCAAACAAGGCCACAACAAAAGCTGGAGAGAAACTGAGGACCTGTGAAAGGTTGGGGACCCACAGCAGTGGATGCCTATACACCACCCTATTTACATGGATATGGTGTGGTGCTTGGTGGGTTGCAAATTCAAGTTTTGATTTGTGGAACGTTCTGAAATCTTATTTTCCAAATAATTTTTTTTTTGATCCACAGTTGGTTGAGTCCAGAGATGAGGAGCCCATAGACATGAAGGGCCAACTGTGTAAGATTTGGTTACTTCATTTTATTGGAAAACAGCTTATACATTTAAAACTTAACTTAAGAAATGTCAAATAAAAGAATTATTATATATTTTGAGAATAGAAAAGTCTAATATCTTTCTGCTGTCTTCCATGCAAGTAGGCTCTGTTTTAATATTATTACCATTGACAAAATCATCGTCTCTCTGATGCAGGGTCCACAGAGTTTGCCTATTCTAACCTTCTGACTTTACAAACTGAGGCCCACACAGGGCAGGTGATCTATCCAGAAAACCGATGTTTTTTATTGGTAGCTTTAAGAGTGTAAAACAGACTGAGTGTGGTGGCACATGCCTGTAATCCCAGTATTTGGGAGGCTGAGACAGGAGGATCCCAGGCTTGAGGCCAGCCTTAGTAACTTAGCGAGGCACTCAGCAATTTAGGAAGACCCTGTTTCAAAATAAAAAATAAAATAGGTCTGAGGGTGTAGCCTGGAGTTGGAATACCCCTGAGTTCAATCCTCAGCACCACACACACACACACACACACACACACACACATAAAAAAAAGAATGTGGTGAAGCAAAATATATTTTATATTGCACATAAACTACTAGAAAATGTGACTATATCTATGTAACTGAGATTAAACACATATATTTTTAATAAACATAAGATGTAAAAGCATAAGTCATTTTCTTTTGTGGATCTGTTGATCTAGGGTTTTTGAGGGTTCGGGTTTGGGGATTCTTTGCTGTTCTGCAGTGTTTGCAGTGCTAGGGATCAAACTCGGGACTTTGCACATGCTAAGTAAGAGCTCTACCTCTGAGTTTTGCCTCCACAGCTAGTCTGGTTTTGAGGGTTTTGGTTTTTTTGTTTTTGGTCTAGACAGTTAAGGAACTACATCTGGGTTCATTTAAGGAAGAAAGTTTGATAAGAAACACAAATAAATGAAACCATGTCTCTTTCATGTGGCACTGGGTATTGAGGATTTACAGGTGAGCAGGATCCGGTCCCTCACCTGGAGGACCTCATCATAGCCTGGTCTAGGAAGCAAACACCCACTCAGCTTTATGATACAATGTCATAAACACAGGGGTAAATGGGTGTGCTGGGAAAGCTCTAAGGACAGTCACTTAACCAACTATAGAACTGTCCTTAGGCTTGACGGTGCACGTCTGTAATCCCAGTATGTGGAAGGCTGAGACAGGAGGATCGCAAGTTCAAGGCCAGCCTCAGCAACTTATTAAGACCCTCAGCAAATTAGAAAGACCCTGTTTCAAAATAAAAGAGGACTGGGGAGGTAGCTTGGAGGTAGAATGGATGGATGTCCTTGGGTTCAATCCCCAGCACCACCAGAAGAAAAAAGAAAGAGCAACCACTTGAAGTGTCTCAAAAGATGAGTGAGGAGTTAGCCAAATGGAGAGAAAAAGGGAAGGGATTCTAGATAGGAAAAGGGAATCATGTCCTCTGAGACTGCAGGGAGGAAGGAAGGGTGTGGGTCTAGATAAGGCAAGGGCTGAAGAGAGGCAGGAAATTGGCATGGATCAGACCTGATGACCTCAGTTGTCATAGCCAAACAGGATATGAGGCCATGGGCAAAAGGTAGGTATTGGTTGTGGAGCCTGAGGAGAATGGTAAAGATTTGGGCTTGTCGCTAAGTGAAATGAGAGTAGAATCTAAGCAAAGGTAAATAAAAGGCTAGTGAACAATTCTGAGCTGGTATTAACACCAACATATAAGAATGTGCCACTTCCTTCAGCAGCACTCAGCTGTCCAATGTAGAGAAAGTACAGAAGTGGATCGTAAACACTGTGATTCTGTTTTATCAGGCAGGATCAGAAGAGTGTGAGGATCGAGGGGAACCCAGAATATGGAGAGCTATTGTTTTACTATCAGATACAAAGTCCAAGATGGGTAGGGGGAAAAAAAGGGAAATGGAGAACACCCACAAACTGAAAGAAAATGAATAGCAAGAAATTCAGTGTGTCTCCAAGGTTAAGGAAAGGGAAAGATCTCTTGAAAATACATTTGGTAGAAAAGGACTCCTGTGCAAAGTTTCCAAGTGAATACAAAGGAGGAGATGACTGGGGGATTAAGAGAGGCAGAAGATATTAAAACCAGATGGTATTGACTTCCAAAGACCATGACACTTAGAAAAGGGTAGCTCTGTTGAGTGATGAGAGAATATACCCTGGATGTTTGAGTCATTGAGGGTGCAGAAAAGCAAAGAACCAGGGATGGAAACACACCAAAAAGAGGAGACGGGGTGAGAATGCCTTTTGTTTAGTGGGGATGGATTGCAAAGTGGGAGAAACAGTTGGACTAGATTGCCTCTAATGTGGTGAGGAGAGCAGCAACACTAGCTGAAGTCCTGGGCTTTGGGATCAGGCTCACAGGAATGTATAACTACAGCCAAGTGCATTGATACCACTAATTTTTAAGAGCACTGCCCTAGCAGGTTGGTGTGGTATTAAAGAAAGAAATGCACTTGTTCCATAAAGAGTGATGGGTATCTAATAGATACAGCCAGTGGCTTTTTAAAATTTTGTTGCTAAAAGTCCTGGGTGGCCTTGCCAGTCTGTGCAAGGCCTTCTACACAGTGGATAGAGGGTTAATAGCACCCCCATGCCAAGTGTTCAGGACATCAGTAGGAGTCTGGTATGGCTAAGGGTTTCCATGAAGCTTGAAATATTAGCAAGTCTAATGTTTAAGCCTACTTTGAAGACAAAAAAAGGCAGAGGTCATCATCTCAAATCACTATTGCACATTGTGTTCTAAATATAATTCCCTTTTTTCTTTTTAAACTTAATTGCAATCAGAGAGATGCTAATCAAAACTACTCTGAGATTTCACCTAACCCCAATTAGAATGGCAATCATTAAAAACAGAAACAACAACAAATGCTGGCAACGATGTGGAGAAGTAAGAACTTTAATACATTGTTGGTGGGATTGCAGATTAGTGCAACCACTTTGGAAAACAGGAAAACAGTGTGGAGGATCCTCAGAAGATTGGGAATGAACCTACCATATGACCCAGCTATACTGGAGTGTCAATTACTTGAGCACATCATAGCCTTATAGAAGGTAATCAAAATCATATAATTCAAGCTCTCTCCATTACCATCCTATTAGGGTTATATTTTACTATTCTTCAAGCTTCTGAATATTTAGAGACATCTTTTACTATTTCAGATGGAATTTATGTATCAACTTTTTCATGGCCACCGGCTTTCATGGTTTACACATTATTATTGGCTGTACATTCCTTAATGTTTGTCTACTACAACAACTAAATTTTCACTTTACATCTAATCACCACTTTGGATTTGAAGCTGCGGCTTGATACTGACATTTCGTTGATGTAGTATGATTATTCCTATACATGTCTATTGATGAGGCTCATACTCTCTTAGTATAAATAGTACAACTGACTTCCAATAATGCCACTTCTAGGCATCTACCCAAAACAATGGAAACCAAACTACCAGACTAATGCATGTGTATCTACGTTTATAGCTGCACAGTTCACAATTGCCAAACTTTGGAACCAGCCAAGGTGTCCATCAACAGATGAATGGATTACAAGACTATGGGATATGTACAAAATGGAATTTTATGCAGCCATAAAGAACAAAATTACATCATTTACAGGGAAAGGGAGGTAACTAGAGAACATTATGCTGAGATTAGTTAGTCACAAAGAGTGAAAAGTCAGATGTTCTCCCTAATATGTGGAAGCTAAGGAGAATGGGACTTAGAAGGGACTCCAGACAAAGAAGGAGAAAACTTTAGATGAGCAAAGAAGGCGACCTAACTGAGGGAGATGGGAGGGGGGAAGAGGAAAACCCACTAATGCACATGATGTATATACACAAACTTATCAGAGTCAATCACTATGCTGAGCATGAAAAGGAGGGAAGGGGGAGGGAATAGGGTGGGAATTGAGGGAGCGCTAAATGAGTGATGTGTGCATGCGTGCTTCTGATACCCTGATACTTATCAAAATGTAGGATTACAATGCACCAATACATGAATATGAAAAAAAACTTAATTGCTCTCCAAAGAGTCAATCTATTGCCATCGATAGGAAGAGAGCAATGCAGGGCAGAAAATAAGGAGAGTGGAAAGAAGTTGCATTGAATGAGGCTCAGAAGCAGAGTGAAGAGAACCTGTGTAAAAGCAAAATTGTCAAGGGAACTGAGCTGAATTCTATGGCCCTGAGCTTGGATTCCATTTATGGAGAAAGGGCCATTTATGAGATCTGTGGCATCTTTAGCTCTCATTATGTATAACATGCTGGTTATATTTATAAAATAGAATCGTAATTACATCTGGAACTTTTACATAGAAATTAAGGTTGACTTACATGCCAGATTGATTTATATTCCCTGATAAGATGGTAAAGATTTATTTTACTTTGCACTCTTACAGCTTAGATTATTATTCATACTTTATTTTGTAAATTGGTGGTAACCCAGCTGTAGCCAAGAGTTCACATGCCAAGTGTTGGTCTGAACAAGTTTTGGATCCAATATACACTTGGCCACAAAAATAAGGGGATAGAATAATAGAAGAAAAAAGACAGTGTTTTATGCTTTTTGAGGTCAGAAACAGATGTAAGTAGGGTCCACATGGAGTGTGGCTAGTTAACATCTGGTAATCCCTAGTGCATTTCACTATCCATTTGAAAGTTTCCCCGCATGTTTAATATCAACAGTTATTCAGTAACATAGTGAGTTGCACAAAGAATGAAATTTATAGATATCAAAGACAAAGCCAGAAAATTACTCTGTTTTTGGCATCCATCCTTCCTGGGCAAGGACTACATATTTTCTTTATGTAGATGCTATGTTTAATAAAGCTATGTGATTGGTTAGATTTCGATTGAGCCGAATGTGTTTTGTTTGCTTCTTTTTATGATTCAGTGACAAAAGAAAACATGAAACCTTCTGCTTTTTTCAATCGGAGAACTCTGTTTTTTCCATGTAATTTGAACAAGAATTGAGAAAATATTCTCAGGAGGACTGGTTGTACTCCTGCTAGTGGGAAGAAAGTGGGAAAGGGGTGGTAAGGAAAGTAGATAATTTAGTCTATTTTCTTTTCTTGGCACATAGTCTTTTTGATTTCTCATTCCCTTTCAAACTACTCTTTTCTGCAAAGGCAACTCCCATGAACTAGAGTTTATGGAAATCTGCAGAGCAGAGAATAAATGTCTATGCTTCTGACCACAAAGGTTTAAAATGCTGAGGGACATCATGAAAATGTTTTCTCAAAATTGCTGAGGAGGAAGTTATGACTCCCACTGCTAACTCCAAAAATTAAGATTACAGCCAGGCATGGTGGTGCAGGTCTGTAATCCCAGCTACTCAGGAGGCTGAGGCAGGAGGATGACAGATCACAAGTTCAAGGTCAGCCTGGGAAAATTGGTAAGACCCTGTCTCAAAATGAAAATAAAAATAAAAAGTGCTGAAAGCTCTTGCCTGGCATGCACAAAGCACTGGGTTTAATCCCCAGTTCGTTCCTTCCTTCCTTCCTTCCTTCCTTCCTTCCTTCCTTCCTCTTTCCTTCCTTCTTATCTGGGAATTGAACCCAGTGCCTTACACATGCTAGGTAAGCACTGAGCTACACCCCAGCCCAGTTTTGAAAATGTTTAATTCAAGATAAACCCATGGTAACAAATGCATTGTGCATTATGCAGTATTAATACTAAACTCAGTCACATAAAGGTACATTGTACCTTTAAAGGAAATTGTACATGTGCCATGTTATGAGTTTCTGAAGTGACTCTGAGATAAGAGGATGTATTTTTATTCCCATTCACAAATGAGGAAATGGATTTCAGAGTGGATAAGTGATTCACCAGAGGTCGTGCAGCACGTTAGAGAATTTAGAAAATATTTTATAGTCATTTAAATATTTTGTAGTCACTCAAGCTTCTGACTCATGCTAGGAGTCAGAAAACTGCAGGAACTATGGCTGAGATTTTCTGATTCCTAAATTTTGCAACAACAAAATATAAACATGACTAAATAGGAAACATTTACAATACACATGATTAAGTGACATGTGGGAGATAGCTGGCCTTTGGAATGCATGTCTGCATTAGTCAGAGTTCTCCAGAGAAATGGAATCGATAGCATTCTGCAAAATCCACACAACCTAAATCCAGTTTGAGTTTGAAGGCTTGAAGGTTGCCATAGAACCAGGCAGAACCTATGTGTCTCAGTTCAAAGAACATCAGACAAAAAGAATCTGTCTCTGTTTAAAGGCTATCCAGCAGGAGAAATCTCTTTTGCTTGGGAGAAAGTCCACCTTTTGTTGTATTTAGATCTTCAACTTATTGGATGAGGTCCATCTACATTATGGAAAACAAATTGCTTTATTAAATCTAATAACTCAGTATTAATTTCATGCAAACACTTTCTCAGAAATATCCAGCGTAATATCTGACCAAATATTTGAGTACTCCTTGGTCCGGTCAAATTGACACAACCTGATCACCATAAATCCACCCTTGTCAACGTGGAACCTTGCAAATTTCCTTAAACCATATATAATATCCAAACAAAAATAATAACTAAATTATACTGTAATGGGAGAAGGGTTGATTCTCTGAAGGGTCCTAGGAGTTCCCAGAGAGAGGGGAACACAACTCAGGACTGACCGGCAGGGTCCTTGGCTTACACAACGGAAACGAATTTCAAAACAAACCAGTCAGAGATATTTACATTTAAGAAAGCAAGAAATACACATTCAAGGGAGAATGTCAGTCATGGGGGGGAGTGATGTATGCAAGTGGGGAAGCATCACCCTTCTTTTAAAGGAAACTGTAAGTGACAGGTGGGTGGGGTGGTGTCAGCCTACTGAGTTTGAGTCCTTTGATCATGGAGCACAGAGCAGGTAACAATGGTCTGGTTCTTCTTAGAATCTTCAGGTTGACATTATCTAATTAACAGATAGAACTTGGACTGTACCCATATCATTGGGCTTTGAACAGTGTCTTTCTTGGGACTTATTTTGATCAGTGTAAAATACATTCTGTAAGATAACAAAATTCATAGGCACTAATTAACTGGACTTACAGTACTCTAATAATTATTGGACCTTTTAAGAATTCAGGCCTGAAGGAAAACAGGCGCTGGTGAGTAGAGGAGAGGGTGATCATGGAGTTTTTAGATTTAAAACTGCAGTCCCTCTTTCCTTCCCTGTTTATCTCCTGGTTATTTCTTCTATCCTACCTCAATATTTTCATCACATGGTACAACTATCTTGCATATGACCCCAAATGCATTAACTCTTTCCAACAGAAGAGAACACAAAGTCCTTGAGTTGTGTTTACTCTTCTCCTTGATATTGATATATGAGTATATAACTTAAGTACTGCAAGGTGAGAATATTATCAACTCAGTTGTGCCCTCCCCTTCAAATTCATATGTTGAAGCCCTACCCCATAATGTAACTGTATTTGGAAACAGGATTGTAAAGGAGGTAATTAGGGCCAAATAAGGTCATGAGAGTGAAGCCCTCCTCTCCTCTCCTCTCCTCTCCTCT
>PVJS01046868.1:0-15648 GCA_004027185.1 Glis glis
CTCTACTTAGTGAGGCCCTCCACAACTTTGTGAGACCCAGTTTCAAAATAAAGTATAAAAAATAGGGCCAGAGGTGTAGCGCGGAGGTAGAACGCCCCTGTGTTCAATCCCCGGTACCGCAAAAAAAAAAAAAAAAGTGTAGATAAGACTTTGAGGGAGTGTTCACTGTGTGTTAGAGAGACAGAGGAATGAGGAATGCTAACCTTCAGTTAAAGTTTCAAACTTCATTCCAAATAAGGATTTTTTTGTTTGTTTGCTTTTGTTTTATTTTTTTGGCACTAGTCATGAAACCCAGAGGCATTCTACCTCCGAGCTACACCCCGAGTCTTTTTCATTTTTTATTTTGAAACAGTGTCTTGCTAAGTTGCTGAGATTCTCACTAAGTTGATGAGGCTGGCCTTGAACCTGTGATCGTCCTGTCTCAGCCTCCCAAGTACCAAGATTACAGGTGTGCACCACCATGCTCAGCAAGGATTTAAAAAATAAACAACTGATGTATGCGCATAAGAAAGGAAATATATCTGATGTAAAGAACTTGACTAGTCTTGGGAGGGAGGTTCTAAACCCCTTGGAATTTTCTGGGTGATAGGAGTGTTGTGCTGTTCATGAGCCCTCTGGATCCCGTCTGAGTCTAGGCTATGAGGTGAGATGATTCAAGAAGGGCTGAAAGACCAACTCTGTGATTAGAGGGTTTGGGCTTTGAGTCAGCTGAGCTCTGGGGAGGGCTGGGGGCTGGAGATTGAGTTCAATTATGTGGCAAATGATGAGGTTGTGTTTTTGGAATGAAATCTCAATAGAAATTCTGGGCATCAGAGCTCAGTGGGGCTCCCTGGCTGGCAGGCGCATGGCTGGGCCGCGAAGGTGAGGGGCCCTGATCCCACTGGTGAGGGCACAGAAACCCTGTGTTCAAAACCTACCCAGGCCTGTCCCATCCGTCTCCTCATCTGGCTGCTCCTGCTGTGTATCCTTTAAACAAAACCTGTAACTGAGAGCATATTGGTTCTTAGAGTTCTATGTCCCTCCAGTGAATTGTCAAACCTGAAGTGGTCAAGGGAACACCAGGATTCGCAGCCGGTTGGTCTAAAGTATGAGTGACCTAGGGACAGGAGGATCACAGGTTTGAGGCCAGCCTCAGCAACTTAGTGAGGCCCTGTTTCAAAATAAAAAATGGAAAGAGCAGCTGGCATATGAAGGGAGGGCTCCTCAGTGGGTCCAGCCCTCTGACCTGTGGGGTCTGTGCTAACTCTGAGTGGTTTGCGTCAGAATGACTACAGCATGCCAGCTGGGGTCAGCATGGCATCCAGGTCCTTGTCTCTGCCCAACACAGAGGGACCTGGTGAGAAATCTTTCTCCACAGCCAGGCCCTAGTCCCCATGCCACTCTGTCCTGAACAGTACGCAAAGGCCTGGAAATATTACATGCTACTGATTCACCATGCTAAACTCTTGGCATTTTCTTTTGGGTTCTTTTCCTCCATGTGGAATTTCCATTCAAATTAAATAGCTCCATGAAGAGTTTTAAATACATTGATCTTTGCTGTTACCAATAGGGAGACATGAGTCACAGGCATGCTCCCTGTCTCCGGTCCCCTCTGGTCTTCTCTCCTGACCTCCAGTGCTATTATCTTCAGAGGTTCTGGAATCACTGTCCTCTGGATAGTCACTGTCATTGCACATGGAATGTATTTTTAAAAATGTACAAAAAACGGTTCCCCTGAATGTTGGGGTGGGAGATAACTATTGATTTTTCAGTCACTAAAAGTATTTTCCAGGTAGTCACCCAAACTTAAAATTTTGGTCCTCTTTTTCTTTCTTATAAATCCACTGTCAGTAAACAGTTTTCTTAATTTATTTTTCACCTAGAATCTGGAAGTCATAAAACTCTTACTGAAAGGACCTCACAGATCAACGATTTCATGATTTTGTTCAATAGTTACTGGTTGAGACCCTTCTTGTCCCACAAATATTCTAGGTATTCGGGAAACAATGACCAGGCAAAGAAGCATCCAGTGCTCAGGAAAACAAAGATAATACTAAGATAGTTAGCAAATTCACAGGCAAAGAATCTCAGACAGTGTAAAGGTGCTGGATAAGAAAGGACAAGTTTCTCTTTGTGATAGAGGGGCCTTCCTTAGATAGGGGGCCAGGAGAGGAGGATTTTATTTATTTAGTTAGTTTTTGCGGTACCGGGGATTGAACCCAGGGGCGTTCTACCTCTGAGCTACACCCCCGGCCCTATTTTTTATCCTTTGTTTTGAAACCGGGTCTCACGAAGTTGCGAGGGCCTCACTAAGTAGCTGAGGCTGGCCGCGAACCCGGATCCTCCGGTCTCCGCCTCCCAAGTACTGGGATTACAAGCGTGCGCCACCACGCCCGGCTAGAGGAGGATTTTAATTTCTGAAGAGATACACTCTGGAATCTGGAGTGTCCACCCAAGGTGCGTGTGTTGACTGACGGCTTTATCGCCAGCCTGTGACACATGTGGGATGCGGAAGAAGGTTTAGGAGGTGGGACCTAAGCCGGGCGTGGTGGCGCACGCTTGTAATCCCAGTACTTGGGAGGCTGAGACTGGAGGATCCGGGTTCTCGGCCAGCCTTAGCTACTTAGTGAGGCCCTCGGCAACTTAGTGAGACCCTGTTTCAAAATAAATAATAAAAAATAGGGCTGGGGGTGTAGCTCGGAGGTAGAATGCCCCTGGGTTCAATCCCCAGTACTGCAAAAAAAAAAAAAAAAGGAGGTGGGACCTACTGGAAGACAGTTTGTTCAGTGGGGACATGCCCTTCCTTGAAGAACATATTGGGACCTCTCTCTCTCTCTCTCTATCCCTCTCTCTCTTGCTTTCTGGCTACTACAAGGTGAGCAGCTTTGCTGCCCCTGCCCCATGATGCACTGCCTTGCCCCAAAGCCAACCGACATGGACTGAAACCATGAGCCAGAGTAAACCTTCCTCAAAGCTTTGTTTCCCTCGGGTATTTTGTCACAGCAATGGAAAGCTCACGAATACACAGGTAGAGGCCACAGGAGGCCAGGTTGGAGGAACCGAAAGCCACATGCAGAAGACAAGAGGCTGGACACAGCGATCCAGGCAGCTGCGGGGTGGGAGTGGGGAACCAGCCCTCCTGGCTTATGGATGGTGGCACCAGATGACAGCCCCCCTCTCTCTGGGTCAGACTCTCCACCATCCTAACCTTTTGTTTCTATTCCTGGTTCCTCCGTCACGTTTCCCATCAGTGCGATGGTCACTGGTTTTTCTTCCTCCGCCCTCTTGTCCCTTCACTACATCCTACTGTGGACTATATGACACTTCCTAAAAGACCCAATTAAAAAAAATTATATAAGTCCTCTACTTGAAAATCATCGATGTCAAGCAGGCATGGTGGTGCACTGCTGTAATCCCAGCTACTTGGGAGGCAGGAGGAGCATAAATTCAAGGTCTGCCTGGGCAACTTAGCAAGACCCTGTCTCAAAATAAAATGAAAAAGTGTTGGGATGTAGCTCCGTGGTAGAGCACTTGCCTAGCACGCAAAAGGCCCTGGGTTCAATTCCCACCACAGCAAAAAAAAAAAAAAAAAAAAAAAAAAAGTCATTGATGTCGCTCCTTTATTTGCAGGATTAAGCAAAAACTCCCTACCATGAGCAATTTCTGCTATCATTTAGCCCCAATCTAATCCTGATGGATTAGCCCTGAGTACCAATTTCAGCCAGCCCTGGTATCCCCAGGTTCAGCATCCTGGATTCAACCAACCGCAGATAAAAAATATCTGGAGAAATAATTGCTGTGCTGAACATATACAAGCTTTCTTTGCTTGTCATTATTCCCTAAACAGTTATTCCCTAAACAGTTCACTCAATGGCATTTACATTGTATTAAGTATGACAAGTAATCTAGAGATGACTGAAAGCATACGGGGAGATGTGCTTAGGTTCTTGAGAATAGTACACCATTTTATATAAGGAACTTGAGCATCTGCAGGTTTTGGCACGTGCGGAGAGGTTCTGGAAGCAATCCGCCATGGATACCAAGGACAGCTGCATTCAAATCTGCTCACTTCCTTTATACACAATGTCTTCGTCTCGATCTGGATGACAGCACCTCCTCTGTAGCTTATTGAAAGTTGCTGCCTGGTGTTATTATCCAACCTTCATGACCATGTATTATTCTCTCTCCACACGTCCAAATTACCTGGCTAAAGCCAGGTAATTTATTCATGTTTTGTTTGTGCTTCCCTACAGTGTCTAACCCATTGATGTAGACATGGTAGGTACTAAATAAAAGTTGTCGAGTAATAATTCCTTGAGCCCAGAAATGCTAACCTATCACTCATATAGATTTAAATATTTAATATAACATTTATTATGTGTCAGATAATGCAAAAAAGCAACTTGCTTAATCCTTGTGAAACCCTATAGGTGGGAGTGTTTACCCATTTTACAGATGGAGAAATTGACATACGGGGAGGTTGCATAATCTGCTGAATGCTCCCAGGGCTCCCCTGCCTGTGTCTACACCACTCTAGCACGGTGTGTCTCATACACAGTGCCCCTCGCGAACTCCCTTTCAACTGTCTAGACTCATTTCCTTCTTGATTCTTGGGTACAAATGAGTTGCATGTCAGAAAGAAAGGGAGGCCACCGTGATACATCCAAGTTGGAATAAAGTTTACCACCCCCAATAAAATGATTCATTTTATTACATATCTGTTGGCACTAGGTCTTTGTCCTCTAAAATGACACTTTCAAACTGGACTTAGTGTTTCCAAATGATACTAAGCCTCAGTTTGGGAAGTGGGGATTCTCTTAGGTCCTGTGGCACAGGTGCAGCCTGAGACAGGTGAAGTCTCTCAACCCTATGACCCCGCCAGAATCACAGTTGAATTTTCTCTCAGAGGGTTTGGCTCCAAGTCTTAGTGGAAAATTCATGGTCTGTCCCTAATTAGTGTTGTCCTACTGAGAATTTCAGAGCACAGAGGCATAATTGTATGGGCTACAGATCAGCAGGATTCACCAGCCAGACTCCAGCAGGGCTGGGGGGATCCACACATAACCTCCAGTGAATAAAAGGGAAAGAATCAAACTTTGACCACTCCAAAATCCCGGTCACAACTGCTTCCTGTTTGTCATATAAAACAAACACCAACACTCCCCAAATTAGATGGAAAGAAACATTTCTTCAGGAGACCAAGAGGAGGACCACAGGTTCAAGGCCAGCCTCTGCAACTTAGTGAGGCCCCCCAGCTACTCAGTGAGCCTCTGTTTCAAAATTAAAAAAACGTTGAGGTGTGTGTAGCTTAGAGGTAGAACACTTCTGGGTTCAACCCCCACCATACACATATACACACAAAAGAACTATTTCAAATATTAGAGTTATCAGAATTTTAGAAGCAGGACAGAAGAGACTCCAGAAATCAGCCAGTTTCTCATAATGAATAAATACGTCATCTGCATTCATCGAATTCACCTCTTCTCAGTCACAGGACTATTTAGCAGGAGCAGGACTAATGGCCCTTATAGTACAATTTGGCACATCCAAAGTAGCTACAAGAAAAGCCTGAGTGGTTTTTCTCTTTGAAAAGTTCCAGGCACCTTTGCAATTAAAGGACCTTTGAATTTGGCTCTTTTTGAATTCAGTTTCTGGTGATCTAGGGTTTTTGACTGTCAGGCATGTTTGAGATGCTCATCAATAGTCCCACAGAATTACATAAACACGTTGAAATCTTTCTTCAGAGTTAATAATTATGGTAGAACACCAGGGCAGGAGGAAACTCAGAGAGTCAGAATATGATTTCTAAAGCAAAAATGTGTGCTTTATACTGGAACGTCTTCAAATGTTAGAAAAAACGAAGAAGGTGATTACGTGACAGAAAAACGCTGCAAGTTCTTCACCAGAAAGAGCTTAAAAAAGATATTCTTTGGAAAATGAACTAAATACCCTTGGATGATCCCATCATAGAGCCTAGAAGGCAAAGCTTGTTCCCGAACTGCCAAGATGAAGATGGAAGCAAAATAAAATTTGTTCTTACGTTATTTATGCTCTGACTCAGTATCAATGCTAGCACGCCTTTCCATAGTCCTGTCCTCTCTGGAATGCACCAAACTTCTTTGTGATAAGATCTACCCTAAAATAACTTGTGGAACTCAGATGAAGCCAGACACGGTGGAGCACGCCTGTAATCCCAGTACTTGGGAGGTTTAGACAGGAGGATCACAGGTTCGAGGACAACCTCAGCAACCTAACAAGACCCTCAGCAACTTAATGAAACCCTGTTTCAAAATGAAAACTAAAATAGGGCTGGTGGGGAGAGGTCAGAGGTAGAATGCCCCTGGGTTCAATCCCCAGTACCAATAAATAAATAAATAAATAAATAAATAAGTAAATCTCACATGGACTCAACAGTCCTAGAAATTGAAATATTTAAGTGAGATCCTGAATTTTGGTTTAACAAAGGAACAAATGATAAATGATTGTGAATTTGGGCAAGACAACAATATGCGAAGGCCTCTCTATACCACCTTTTCCCTGGTGGATTTAATGCTCACTGTTTACATAAAAACTTGTGGTGGCTCTTTAAGGATCTGTTGTCTACTCTCAGTAATGCTGTGCTGGCCCTCCCTGTCTGGATTTCTTGTGCCTGCCTTTCCAGGGGCTAGCACAGCGCCTAAGAAAATGAGAGGAGAGAGAGAGAGAGAGAGAGAGAGAGAGAGAGAGAGATTACTCTCTGAATACTCTCTGAAATGAAAGCTAGCACAGTGCCTAAGAAAACGAGAGAAAAAGGGGGGGGAGTGGGAGGAGAGAGAGAGAGATAGATTACTCTCTGAAATGACAGCTGACCACTGCCTAACCTGTCTAAGGTACAGTGCAATCAGTAGAGCGCTTGACCATTAAATGGATTAAGACATGTTTTGCATCTGCACAAAGTAGCACTTAAATTTGGCCACATTCTCTTCATTAGCCCAATATTCTAGTGCCTAGAATATAGAAGTGGAATAAGCAAACATGTGTTGAGCAATAACCAGGAGCCAGACACCTTGGTAGGCACCACGATACATGTGATTTTTGTCTAACTCACACAAAAACCCTAGTAAAGAGGAATATTATCACCATTTAGAGATGAGGAAACAGACTCAGAAAGCTGAGGTAACTTAACCTCAGATGCTATTATTTTGAAACGCCTTGATCTCTAAATCCTATAAAAGTGTCAGGCTCCACTAACATGATATTAAATACCTGATCTCTGAAATACAAGTGCTGAGTCACTTTTGTAAAATTCAGCAATTATTTTTCAGGAATTTTCTTAGATAAAATTAGTTTCCCAATCCTATGGAAATCAGCTTGCCTGATAACCCTCCCTAAAATGAGAGTAGGATTTCAGCTTTAATTGCCATCTTAACTAATTACTCATAATGTGGCCCAGACAATGCCAGTCTATTAAAAACCATCAGACAGGAGTCCTGCGGCTTTACCGTATATCGTTCTCATTCCCACAACTTACATTTTGATGGCATCTGTTACGCTCTGGAAGAAAGCCAGAGTTTCTGAGTAAAATGTATCAGTCCTAACAATGTGGACATTATTATTCCAGAAAGCCAACCGAGAATTCAACAAGATCTTACAGTAATGACTAGAACTGGGAAACAAGAATTTTCCTCAGCACAGCAGGAAGAAATCTTTTTATTAAGGTTATGAGAATCAGAGATGTGAACATCCCTTTTATAAGTTTAAAATAAATGACTTAGGATGGGTCACCCTTTCAAAAAGGATGCTATCTATTGAACAAATCCAGGTCATTTTGCTCTAAACATTTGGGGTTGTAGTATAAGTCTATATGAAAACTCACTAATCAATGTTGGGTCACAAGGTATCCACAAATGAACCAAACCACTTCTAGGTTCTCTGGCTAATGAAAAGCTAAACCCTCTTGCAGAGTTCTCCTATGAAAATTGTTTTTCTGCTCTCTGGTTCTACTTTTTGATGGGTAAAATCTGGTGGGTTTGACATTATTATCATTATTGTTATTAAATAAGAGCTATCTCTGTGCCCTTCTAAGTCCAAGGGCAGACTTCCTCTGATTTACTTGTTCTACATAATCTCCCTTAAACAGCCTTTTCCAAATCTGTCATTCCAATGATCAACTGTATTTGAGTGATATATGATCATTTAGCAAATCTTTATTGAGTATCTACAATATACCAGGCACTATTCTATACTCCTTGGATACCCTAGTGAATAAAAGAGACTAAAATTAAGCCAGGTGTGGTGGCGCACGCCTGTAATCCCAGTACTTGGGAGGCTTAGACAGGAAGATTGCAGGTTCCTGGCCAGCCTCAGCAACTTAGCGAGACCCTGTTTCAAAATAAAAAAAAATAGGGCTGGGGGGTGTAGCTTAGAGGTAGAATAACCCTGGGTTCAATTCCCAGTCCACCCCCCCAACACACACACAAAGACTAAAATTGTATCTTTGTGGTGTTTAACCTTTCTAGTGGATTGCCCACTTTAGATTTCTCATCTGAACTCCAGACTCATGTATCCAGTTTCTTACTGGATCTATGCACTCGGACACTACAGTGGAACCGAGATGATCATGTCTCCTCATCTTCCTCCTGTGGGGCTCTCTCTTACCCGCCCCCCCCCCAACTATCCAAGGCCAGGGAATGCAATGACCTTGGCTTTACCGTCACTAAGCCTCTGCCTCCATTTTTTCACATCCTTCATTTCTTCTCAATTCCCAGGGGCATTTCCTTTGTGTCAGCTCTCATTCTTGTTGCTGTGTAGTGAAATCTACTCTACCTATTTTCCTTTTGTTCTCCAGGATGGCCCCTTGGATGCATTCCTTATGTCGTCATGGAACGTGCTTTCTAAAATGCAAAACTTACCCTGTCAGTTTAATATCTCGGAAGGGCTCCCTAAGCTTTCAGGATAAAGTAAAAACTTGCAAGCACAAAAGACCCATTTGTGCTCTGGCTCCTGATTACCACTTGAGTCTCCCGGTCTCCCTATCGTCACTCTTCCTCCGGACATACACACATATTCTACCAGCTCCATCATTTACATGACTGGCCTCCAGCAGGCTCCCACCTCTGGCCTCCAGGAAGCGGCCTTCCCTGCTCTGCAGCGCCGCCTCGTGCTGAGGCCACTCCTGCATCTTAGCGCCAGCCTCCTTTATTTCACCAAAGCTTCCCAAGGGAAGTTACAGTATCTGCCTCTATTTTGAATCCCAAGGCCTAGCCAGTGACTAGAACACAGTGAGCACTCAACCTGTGTTTTTTGAATGAATATGTCTTTAAGAAAATGGAACATGATTTATGAATTTCAAGACATTTGAGATCAGACCTCCACAACTGCAGCTGAGACAAGAACTTCAATTCCTAAAACTGCTGAAGAAGAAAAAAAAAAATTTCTTCTTCCAAAGGATGTCTCTCAGCTTTTGATTTTGAGTTTTTTCCCTATCTTTTCTCCAATACTTGATTTATATATATTTGACCTCAGTCAAGTAAAATCATGGACACTGGCCCAAGAAAGATCAGTGCTTGGATCCTAGTTCAAGTCTTTATTTACTGAGCACCCTGGATGAATAACATATATTTCTGAACCTCAATTTACACAAAATGGACATGATTAAATACAAACTAAATAATATACAAAGCTGCCATCACATATGAAACACTTAATTAGTTCCCTTTCTTTATCTCACACTTTAAAACACATTTTCGTCCTAGACCATATTCCCTTCCACCCCTGTTGTCAAAATCCTCTTTAATTTTTAAGGCCCAACTCTCCTCGAATCTTCTCTGTGAAACTGTCCCCAGTGTCCTTGGGCAGAAACAACCATCCTGTCCTCTGTGTTCCAGTGGCTCTTTTTATTTTTATTTTATTTTATTTTATTTTTGGTACCGGGGATTGAACGCAGGGGTGTTCTACCTCCGCGCTACGCCCCCGGCCCTATGTTTTAATGCTTTATTTTTGAAACCGGGTCTCACAAAGTTGTGGAGGGCCTCACTAGGTAGAGAGAGAGAGAGAGAGAGAGAGAGAGAGAGACAGAGAGAAAGAGAGGGACAGAGAGAAAGAGGGAGAGAGAGAGGGAGAGAAAAAGAGAGAGAGAGAGAGATAGATCGATCAATCGATCGATCGATCGAACGCGCGCGCGCACATGCGCGCTGAGGCTGGCCCCGAACCCGGATCCTCCGGTCTCCGCCTCCCAAAGTACTGGGATTACAAGCGTGCGCCACCACACCCGGCTTATTTTTAATAGATCTATGCTGAGTACCTACTATGTGCTGGGCATTGATTGGGATTCGGGGAACACATCAGGGAATAAAGCTGTCTATGCCCTAGCAGAGGGTGCATTGTTATGGTGAAGAACAAAGATATCAGTAAGTATAAAAACAGTCTAAAGTTTAATATAAATGCTAAAGGAAACAAAGAGTGACATGGTAGAAAGTAACTGAATTGGGGGAGTCAGGGAAGGTGTAGACACGCAACGAGCTTGGGGACAGTGAGGACAAGCAGGAGATGCACATGTGCAAAGGCGCTGACCAGGCCAAATGGCGCCATTTTTGAAAAGTGAAAAAGGCCAACGTGGCTGACCAGAGTTGGCTAAGGGAGGAGGGATGCAGTGGCAAAGTAGACTGGGCCGAGCTGGACTTTTATCCTAAGTGTCATGGAAGGGTCTTCCACAGAGGGCAATGGTGTCATTTAAAATTTCCCTGGTGCCTGAGTATTATGCCTACGTCTATTCTATCACTGGAGTTCGGATCACACTCTAGTTTCCAGTGAGCATAGCTGTCCTTCCCATTAAATTGTGGCTCTGTGAGGGCAGCGAGGATGTTTGATTCTTGTTTTTATCAGTGTCTTGTGCCTACTGCTCCCCAGTAAATACGTGTCACAGTAAGTTGAAATAGTCAGCAGCCACTTCCTTTTTTGCATGCAATTGTAATAATTGTAATAATAGTCTCTGTAGGAAGCATGCGGTCGCCAACCAGCCCCAACGAGTTCTCTTCTTCCTATTTGAACTCCTCGCAGGCCTTGTCATCGTCCTCCTGTTCCTGGCCAGATCCGCTCCTTGCTCTGTGCACTGGGTTTCTGTGGCCCCTCTTCTGTAAAGCACCATGGTGCTGCTGAGAGCGCTGGCTGCAGCTGGCCCTTCTGCTCTCCAAGGGACCACAGCTTCTCATTTCATGGCTGTACAGGGTCCAGTGCTAATAGACTTTTACTGACCACTCACGTGTGCCTGGAGCATTATGCACACAACGTCCTTTGTGCTAGCTCTGCCGCTTTGGGCAGGTTACCCATCCTCTGTGGGCCTCCATTTCCCCATGTGTGGAGCAGGGACAATAATAGCAGGATCCGCCTCCTATTCCTCTGCGGCCTTATCTGCCCTTGTCTTACTGGGGATCCCTGCCTCACCTCCCTCCCCATGACCCTGCAGTGGAAGTGTTAATGCCTGGGACAGGAGGGGGCCTCCAGGAACCTGCCTCAGTTCAGCAGGCTTCTATTCTGAATTCTGATGGACCCATTAGACATATTTTATTAGTGAGTAAACTGAGAGGCAAAGGGGATGGGCCAAGTCATCAATCTTCTCAATGGAAATCCTAAGAAATCAAACTCCATAGTCTAACGCCCACTTTACTCCTTTACCATGAGCTCCTTCAAAACACTGATTAGAACAACTAACAAAAGCCACTTTCGGCTTCTTAAACTCTAGGGGCCATCACCTGAACACCGGCAGATCCAGTTTCTGATCAATTCAGGGAGTCTCCCTGACGGCTTCAAGCCAGCACCTCACTGCCTGCCCTGCTCTTTCTCCTCATCCCACCTCCATCCATGGAAATCATTTCAAAACCATTTTGCCCAAATCCTTTCTCCCTCACTTCCAACACTGAGGTTGAACAACATGAGCACTGGAGTGGTCTTCCAAAAGAAGGCTCCAGGCTCAGCCACACTGTTAAGTACTTTCATTTCTGTCTCTTGTTTACAAATAAAAAAAAGAGGATTAGAAAGGTGTGAATATGTGTATAAAAAGGTGGCAATTCATGGATCTTACATATGAACACCAAATAGAAAATGAGAATGATGTTGAGTGTAGCTCCCACAATGAGAAGGAAATCCAGAGCTGAAAATTGAAACACATGTCCAGACTTCAAAGGTGGGAAGCGAAGGGGGCATCTCCTTGAATGTATACACTGCCTCTCGATTACATGTTCTGAGCTGCAGAGACCCCCTGAGCTTGCCTTGACATGTAAATATTTTTAAAAATGTCCTGTTAAGTTCTGAGGTCTTTAAAATAGGTTTTAGTTAAAAATTAAGCAGTTACATAATTGGCTTCATTAGATCCAATTACACAATTAGTACAAATTAGAAATAATAGAATCAGAACGTGTAATTTCATAATTATGACACATAACAATAATGCAGAAATTAAGTTGGCAAATGGCGCTGAAGCAGGCGGGGTGCATACAAATCTTAGGCAATTTGATGTCTTCCAGGAGCTTAAATATCTCCCCCCTGCAGTAGTTAACTGCTCGAAAATATGATTTAACTACATAAGATTGATTTGGAGTTCCAGAATCAGAAAACAACATCTGGAAAATTGTTGGTGCTTTTCCCTCCTTGTGG
Source organism: Glis glis (assembly GCA_004027185.1). Classification (NCBI taxonomy): domain Eukaryota; kingdom Metazoa; phylum Chordata; class Mammalia; order Rodentia; family Gliridae; genus Glis; species Glis glis. Next base: position 12,610 of record PVJS01046868.1, read on the forward strand.
AGTGGCTAAAGTAATGAGTGACTACATTTCTATTCTATTTCATGCAATGGGTGATCCTTCTCTTTCTAAGGTCTTAACAGATTACTGCAAGGAAGATTCATTCTTTTTTTTTTTTTTTTGCGGTACCAGGGATTGAACCCGGGGCATTCTACCTCCGTGCTACACCCCCGGCCCTATTTTTTATCCTTTATTTTGAAACCGGGTCTCACGAAGTTGCAGAGGGCCTCACTAAGTAGCTGAGGCTGGCCGCGAACCCGGATCCTCTGGTCTCCGCCTCCCAAGTACTGGGATTACAAGCGTGCGCCACCACGCCTGGCTAGGAAGATTCATTCTTAAGGGTTAGTTGCTGAAAAACTAGTGAAAGCACACAGCTGCCCCTGTGCTAAAGATCTGGGAGGAAGGTGCTGAGCTGCAGACACGCCAGGAGAGAGACCACAGAGGGGTTAAAGTACCTCACCTTTCAAATCAGCCCCCTGATTTTTAATATTGCATCCATTATACTTGGTTCAGGTGACATAACCCTTTCTTGTCACATCTTTATCTTCTGATTAGCATTTGACTAATGAAAATTTCAGGTTCCAATCGCTTGCACCTATTTGTGGTGTATCTTTCTGTAAATTATGTCTGACCACCAGAGGGCTGAAAGAAACCATTTATTTATTAATTTACCTGTTATTTTACTTATTCAACAAATGTTTTGAATTTCCTAGGGAAAGAGATGATTTCTTATTTGCTCTTATACATCTAACTTTTAGTACAGATGGTAGCAAGCAAGGAGACACTCAATGTTTATTGAATTGCTTTTACTACATATTACCTGCCCTGGTATTATGCAGAACAAAGAGCTACTCTACACCTGGTTATGGCCTTCAATAAACTTACAATTATTTTGTGTTAAGACCAATGATTATGTTAACAAAAATATGAATTAAATTGTCTTAGTTTGCATTGCTACGATATCAAGAAGCAGTTGTTAGTTGAGTCAAATAAGTAGAAGGGCTTGCAAGTGTGATGCACTAACGGAAGAAATGGCCCCCCAAACCCATGGTCATGGTGAGGGCAGCCCAGTGTCGCCAGGATGCTCTGGGAGGCAGCAGATCTCTGAACCTGCACAGTACCTGCACTTACATGCAGCCCCCGTTTGGGTTCTGCTGTTTGTCAAATGAAGTAGTAAATAGCCTCAAAGATCCCTAACATATCTCGGCAAATGAACACTGAAAACCCAAAAATGTCCCCCAAATGTTAGAGAAACAGCTAAAAGCCTTGAGCATTTTTTCTAATGATCTCTATTTTGTTTGCTCCTCCTCAGTCATCCTCCTTTGGTAATAGGAGAAGCAAAGGGGCCTAGTGATGCTCGAAGGCCATTACTGAGCAGGGCTGGGGACTTATCCTGTTACATGTTCTTCCCATTTACTAAATTCCCTTTCATTATTTTTGCTTTCCCATATGGTGCCTTCTTTTCCCTTCTTATTTTCTGTTCCCAATAAATTGCTAGCTCAAATATCAATTCTCATAAAAAATGAGGGGTTGTTTGCCAGAAGAAAACACATTCCCCAAACACCTTGATCTACTTGCACCTCCCCTAACTATATCCCAGAATACGCTTTGTTCTATTCAAATATCCACACACTGGCTATTAAACAGCTTGGTTTAGAGCGTGAAGGAAGGACTGAGGCAGTCTCAAGTTCTGATTAATATTTCAGGATCTTGATTGTATCACAAACATGTTTTCTAAAACTCTAGTCCCTAGAGGCAATCCGTTACTTTATTTACAATGCATGCATCCATGGACATTGGTATAACTAATCCTTATTGACATGGTAATAAAGTGTAAGGTTGAGGCACTGGGGATGAAAACATATACAGATGGAGAAACATCCCCCAAACTTTTTCCCCCATTTCATCAAAAGGTAGGAGGCATTTTCTAAGGGTCACAAAGTACAAATCAGATTTACTTAAACAGTGTGGATGAATTCTCATTTTCTTTTGCATAAATTCTTACAAGTAAAACCTTCATCAATTATGAAGAATTTTAAACTTCTTCCAAAAGCCCTATTGATAAATAAGTACCTAAACCAACTTGGTAAATTAATGTTTTTGTTTTTTTTTGGTACAAGAATCGAACCCAGGGGTGTTTTACCTCCTAGCCCCACCCCCCACCCCCAGCCCTTTTTATTTTGAAACAGGGTCTTGCTAAGTTGCTGATGCTGGCCTGGAACCTGTGATCCTCCTGTCTCAGCTTCCCAAGTGCTGGGATTACAGGCCTGTGCCACCACAACTGGCATAAATGAAAGAATTTTTAAGGAGCAAAAATAAGAGTGTTGGGAAAATATCTGGAAGGTTTCCTACCAAACTGTTAAGAGTAGCTACCTCTGGACTGGAGGGTAAAAAATCAGTCAGAATTAAATGGCAAACGTGATTCACCTTACTAAGTATTTTAAAACTCTATCTCTCTAGGAGGATCAGGATTACAAGGCCATAATCTCCAGAGAGCTCTGAGTAAACAGATTTTTCTGAATTGAGTTTGTCAGGTACAGATTTGTAGTTTTCCAAAAAGGCTATTGCGGAAAATGAACAATCTTCCACGTGAACAAATTTTGTTTCCATCAGACATAAGCTAACACTACTCTTCCTTCTCCTGGCCATTAAAGTTCAGGAATGGAGGCTGTTCCTTGGGAGGCACACTGGATAACAATGAGAAGTTTCATGTTGAAATAACCTTATCCGTCTCTCAGAAGAAAAAAAAAAACATGTTTTTTTTTTTTTCCTATGGGAAAAAAACATGGATGAGTACTAGGATACTTAAAAATACAGACACAAATGCCTGGTAAAATGTTGCTTTGAATGGTAAGGCTAAAGATGGCTCAACATTTTCTTAGCAGTCTTCTCTTATGGTAAAAAGCCACTGGGTGATTTCTGCATTACAAAATCAAAGGCTGTTGCCTGTTCCTTTGTAGCAATAAATGCTGTTGAACTCTGACACTGAAGTGTCCCTCTCAGCTTCTTTTTTTTTTTTTTTTGCGGTACCAGGGATTGAAC
>PVJS01046869.1:0-5000 GCA_004027185.1 Glis glis
AAAATAGGGCCGGGGGTGTAGCGCGGAGGTAGAACGCCCCTGGGTTCAATCCCTGGTACCGCAAAAAAAAAAAAAAAAATAAATAAATAAAAAATAAAAATAAAGACTAAAAAATAGGGCTAGGGGTGTAGCTTGGAGGTAGAATGCCCTTGGGTTCAATCCCCAGTACTGCCAAAAAAAAAAAAAATGTGCTAAGCTGTTTTTTCCCAACTTTTTGAGGCAGGTTTTATTACAGATGAAGACCGGGACACAGGGAGCCCAGGTATTCCAGCCGGGGCAGCTCTCTGAGTTGCCTGCACAGCGATAGGGATTATCAGCGCAGGCATCCGCAGTCACGTGTTCGTCCAATTCTGCTTAAGTGCCGGTTAACTTTGCTTCCATATCTATAGATCTGCATCCTTAGGCGTGACTAGCCTATAGGACTGTCCGAAGACTAAGATATGGTGCCCAGCACACAGTGAGTGCTGCATAAATGTTAATTATTTATATTCTTCTTATTGTCCCGAGCGTTTCTGGGCCCAGGAGGTTAGGGCTGCAGGGCGGTGTCCTTGTGCAGATATCCTTGAGATCAACGAGGGGGCTGGACAGGGCTGCAGGGCTGCAGGGCGGTATCATTGTGTGCAGAGAATCCTTGAGATCAACGGGCGAGCAGGACAGAGCTGCAGGGCTGCAGGTCGGTATCCTTATGCAGATATCCTTAAGATCAACGGGCGAGTAGGACAGGGCTGCAGGGCGGTATCCTTGTGTGCAGAGAATCCTTGAGATCAACGAGGGAGCTGGACAGAGCTGCAGGGGGGTATCCTTGTGTGCAGAGAATCCTTGAGATCAACGAGGGAGCTGGACAGGGCTGCAGGGGGGTATCCTTGTGTGCAGAGAATCCTTGAGATCAACGGGCGAGCAGGACAGGGCTGCAGGGGGGTATCCTTGTGCAGATATCCTTGAGATCAACGGGCGAGCGGGACAGGGCTGCAGGGGGGTATCCTTGTGTGCAGAGAATCCTTGCGATCCACGAGCTGCAGGCCCTCGCCAGCCACGCCCAGCCCCGAGCACGCGCCGCCCGAGTTTGGGGATCGAAGCGTCACGCCCCGCCCCCGCCCGACTTTAAGAAGACGCGCCGGACTGCGGGCGCAGGCGCAGACAGCGCAGGCCGGGCCTCCAGCCGCCGTCCTCCCCGGGAGCCGCGCGTCCTCCCCGCCGCCCCCCAGGCGCCCGCCGGCCCCACGGGCACGCGCATGGCGGAGCGCGCGAGCCCCCGCGCCGAGTCCCGCGTCGCGGCGCTGCTCCGCGGGCGCGTGGAGCCGATCGTCTTCCTGGCCAACTTCGCCCTGGTCCTGCAAGGCCCGGTGACCACGCAGTACCTGTGGCACCGCTTCAGCGCCGACCTCGGCTACAATGGCACCCGCGACCGGGGCAACTGCGGCAACCACAGTGCAAACCCCATCATGCAGGTAAGCGGGGTCGCCAGCCCTGGCCTGCAGCGTGGGGGGCGCCGGGGGGCGGGACCTGCGGAAAGGTGGGGGGCTGCTGTGCAGAGCAGGTGATGGGGTGCGCGCTGGGCCAGAGCGAAGGGGGTCTGCCGGATAACTGCAGCGTAGGGCAGGAGGGGTTAACCAGAAGGGGAAATGTTAGGGGAATGGGGTTGATCCAGAGGCTTAACCAAAAGGGGAAATGTTAGGGGAATGGGGTTGATCCAGAGACTTAACCAAAAGGGGAATGGGGTTGATCCAGAGAGTTAACCAAAAGGGAAAATGTTACAGGAATGGGGTTGATCCAGAGGCTTAACCAAAAGGGGAAACGTTAGGGGAATGGGGTTGATCCAGAGGCTTAACCAAAAGGGGAAATGTTAGGGGAATGGGGTTGATCCAGAGGCTTAACCAAAAGGGGAAATGTTAGGGGAATGGGGTTGATCCAGAGGCTTAACCAAAAGGGGAATGGGGTTGATCCAGAGAGTTAACCAAAAGGGAAAATGTTACAGGAATGGGGTTGATCCAGAGGCTTAACCAAAAGGGGAAATGTTAGAGGAATGGGGTTGATCCAGAGGCTTAACCAAAAGGGGAAATGTTAGGGGAATGGGATTGATCCAGAGGCTTAACCAGAAGGGGAATGGGGTTGATCCAGAGAGTTAACCAAAAAGGGAAATGTTAGAGGAATGGGGTTGATCCAGAGGGTTAACCAAAAGGGGAAATGTTAGAGGAATGGGGTTGATCCAGAGGGTTAACCCAAATGGGAAATGTTAGGAGAATGGGGCCTGGACTTGTCCCACAGCCCCTTATGGAGACCGTGTTTTGGAGTTGTATGAAGATTCTTTGAGGTTTAGGGCTCCAAAGAAAGTCCTCAACCCCATAGATCGCAGGATGACAGTGTTTTGGGGGGGTAGGCAACCAGAGTAAGGAATTGCACCTTGGTAATTGTGTCCCCACAGGAAGTGGAGACCCGTACCTCCCACTGGACCCTCTATATGAACCTGGGTGGCTTCCTGGTCGGGCTCTTCACGTCCACCCTGCTGGGAGCCTGGAGTGATCACAAGGGCCGCCGCCCACTGCTGGTGCTGGCTTCACTGGGCCTGATGCTCCAAGCAGTGGTGTCCCTCTTCCTGGTGCAGCTGCAGCTCCACGTCGGCTACTTTGTGCTGGGCCGCGTCCTTTGTGCCTTCTTCGGTGACTTCAATGGCCTCTTGGCTGCTAGCTTTGCCTCGGTGGCGGATGTCAGCTCAGACGGCAGCCGCACCTTCCGGATGGCCCTGTTGGAAGCAAGCATTGGTGTGGCGGGGATGCTGGCAAGCTTCCTCGGGGGTCACTGGTTGTGGGCCCATGGTTATGCCAACCCCTACTGGCTGGCCCTGGCCTTGCTAATAGTCATGACTCTATATGCAGCATTTTGTTTTGGTGAGACTGTGAAGGAGCCAAAGTCCTCCCGGCTCTTCACTCTCCGTCACCACCGATCCATTGTCCAGCTCTACACATCTCCAGCTCCAGAGAAGTCCAGGAAGCATTTAGCCCTGTACTCGTTGGCCATCTTCGTGGTAATCACTGTGCATTTTGGGGCCCAGGACATCTTGACCATCTATGAGCTGAGCACACCCCTCTGCTGGGACTCCAAGCTGATTGGCTATGGTTCTGCAGCTCAGCACCTCCCCTACCTCACCAGCGTGCTATTCCTGCGGCTTCTGCAATACTGTCTGGCAGATACCTGGGTGGCTGAGATTGGTCTGTTGTTCAACTTCACGGGGATGGTAGTCTTTGCATTTGCTACCACCACGGCCCTCATGTTCACAGGTAAAGGGTGTGGGCTCAGGGACAGCTAGTCCCAGAGGCACTGGGTGAAAACTAGGGGCCAGACACTCATTGCCCCCAAAGTGGTTCAATCCTGTGTCGTTGGAAACATAGTTATGCCTCATAGTTAAGGCTGTACTGGAGAGCAGACAACTAAGAAACCCTAGAAAAATACTATTATGTTGATAGATGGAAACAGTATCACACACACACAAATACAAAAGGGCTGGGGGTGTAGCTCGGAGGTAGAATGCCCCTGAGTTCAGTCCCCAGTACTGAAAACAAAGTAATTAATGCATATTATCAACCATAAATATTAATAATAATGTAGCCGGGCATGGTGGCGCAAGTTTATAATCCCAGTACTTTGGGAGGCGGAGACTGGAGGATCTGGGTTCGCAGCCAGCCTCAGCTCTCTCTCTCTCTGTCTCTTTCTCTCTACTTAGTGAGGCCCTCCGCAACTTCGTGAGACCCGGTTTCAAAATAAAGTATAAAAAAATAGGGCCGGAGGTGTAGCGCAGAGGTAGAACGCCCCTGGGTTCAATCCTCAGTACCGCAAAAAAAAAAAAAAAAGTAGAGCAAAAGACAAAGGTACGGCTCATACACTAATTGCTTTACCCCTTGGCCTCCCATAGCCTATTTGTGGTGTTCTTAAACAAAGTCCATGCCATTAATGCCTTGATACTGCTCTGATAAGGACCTATTTCAAATATCTGTCAGCTTTGTTGGTTTTTTTTTTTTTTTTTTTTTTTTTTGCGGTACCGGGGATTGAATGCAGGGGCGTTCTACCTCCGCGCTATGCCCCCGGCCCTATTTTTTATACTTTATTTTGAAACCAGGTCTCACGAAGTTGCGGAGGGCCTCACTAAGGAGAGAGAGAGATTGAGAGAGAAAGAGAGAGAGAGACAGGGAGAGAGAGAGCGAGAGAGCTGAGGCTGGCCGCGAACCCGGATCCTCCGGTCTCCGCCTCCCAAAGTACTGGGATTACAAGCGTGCGCCACCATGCCTGGCTTGTTGGGTTTTTTAAAAAGCTGGGTGTGGTGGTGCATGCCTGTAATCCCAGTATTTAGGATGATGAGACAGGAGGATTGCAGGTTTGAAGGCCAGCCTCAGCAACTTAGTGAGTTGCTCAGCATCTTAGCAAAACCCTGTTACAAAATGAAAAGGACTGGGGGTGTAGCTCAGAGGTAGAGTGCCCCCGGGTTCAATACCCAGTACTTTTTGTGTGTGTGTTGTACCAGGGATTGAACCTGGGGTGTTCTACCTCCGAGCTACACCCCCAGCCCTATTTTTTATTCTTTATTTGGAAACAGGGTCTTGCTAAGTTGCGGAGGGCCTCACTAAGTAGCTGAGGCTGGCCACAAACCCGGATCCTCCGGTCTCAGCCTCCTAAATACTGGGATTACAAGCGTGCGCCACCATGCCCGGCTTCCCAGTACTTTAAAAAAAAAAAAGGAATTCTACTCAGTACACAGATCTGAAATTCTTCACTCAGTTCCTTTCCTCCTCTTCCATGCCTTCCCCTCCCCTTTCCTCTTCTCCTTTTTTTTTTGTGGGAGAAGGGTGGCTGGCCAGAGAATGAAGAAGTTAAATTGCAGAGGGCCTCACCAAGTTGCTAAAGTTGGCAGCGAACCTGCGATCCTCCTGTCTCAACCTCCCAAGTACTGGCATTACAAGCATGTGCCAACACGCTCAGCTGAAGTTAATTTTTTTTTTTTTGCAGTACTG
>PVJS01046869.1:10000-15647 GCA_004027185.1 Glis glis
GCTCACGGGGCTTCTCCCCTTCTCTCTCATCTGTCCTGCAAACCAGTTTCCTGGCTAGAAACCACACAGGTAAAATGGGGGTAGCTCAGGGCCAGCTGGAACCTCTGCAGCCTGGGCCCCTATTTCCAGACTCCTGCCTCATCATTCCCTGCATAACGGGGAGACCTCAGCAAGGGAGGGGCCTTGAGGCTGTGAGGAGGGGAGGGGAGGGCTCTGAGCTGGCCGCAGGCTGAGGTTCAGCTTTGGTTAGCTGCTTGACCTTGAACGAGCCCTTCTAGGAAAGGCTCCGTCAGCAACACCCCAAACTGATTGCAGGGATTGGACCTAGTTAGACATGTTAAGCACGATTCACGGATGCTCTGAGAGCCTTCCCACCTTGTACATTCTAGAATGAAATGCCTGTCCTCATGGACTTGGGGGGAAGATGAATGAACTGTGGCTGGACTTCTGGCCTCTGAATGTCCCTGAGCTGTTCTCTGCCCCTGGGGAGGGGTGGGTGAGGTGACATAGGGACCTTGATGAGTCAGCCCCAATCTAGGAACAGCAGCTACAGCCCATCCAAGCAGAAAACCTTGACCCTGAAGATGTGTGTCAGAGCAGGCTCTGAGGCAAGGGCTCCTTCAGAGTCCTGTCTCAGGCTCAGCTCTGAAGGGCCATGCCTGGGTGGGAGGTGAGGGCCTAGGTGCTGACCCTGGCAGCGTTGGGCAGTTCGGCACCGCAGGGGAGGCTGTCACCCCAGCACACTGGCCGGGCTGGGGGGAGGGGTGTGGCACTGGCTGCTCTGGCTGGAGCCCCAGGCTGGCTCCTGATTCCCTGGAGAGCCAGAGGAGAGGGCCGAGGCCAACCAGAAGGCCAGACGGTGGAGATGGACAGCAGCGGGGCGAAGAAAACCCTAGACCTTTTCCAAGTACTGCCCATGGGGACCTCTGGAGGGAGTGAGACTGACTGGGGACAAAAAGTCAGAAAGCTTCCCTGGGGGTACTTGTTTGCTGTATTGTCATTGACTTTGCTCTTCGAGGGCAAGGTCCAATCTGCTTCACCCATCACACCCAGGACGGAGCCTGGGACTGGCACTGGCCGGCACTCATGCGGGGTGATAGAGGGAGGTCGAAGCCAGAGTCGGGCCAGGACCAGCTGAAGCTGGGGTCTTTGGCAGGGAGGGGAGAGGAAGGAATGCGTCCCAAGTCTGGAATGAGACCTTTGGCTTTCTGATGATATGGCTGGAGAGCAAGGAGGAACCTGGCCTGCTTCCAGGGGCAGGGATCTGGGAGGGATCAGCCCGGAGGTGTGAACCCATGGCCCTCAGAGGGAGGCGGCAGCCTGGGTTATTGTAGAGAGGCTACCTTCTTGCCCACCTGCTCCAGTGGAGGGAAGGGCAAAGGGACATTCCTGACATTTCTATCTGGCCCATGGGTCAGGCTTTTGGCTAAAACCTATCCCTCACTGCTAGATTCTTTGGGGCAAGGGAGAAGCCACTGGCCCTGCCTGGGGCACACCTTCAGGATGATTCTCAGGACAGCAGGTCCATCCGCAGTGCCCTGGATGCCGGGAGGCCTGGGTCTGGATCCCCAGGCTGCCACTAACTAATGACTTAGGAAACTGGGCTCATCACTCAGCCTTTCTTCTGTATCTGTGAGTAGTACTGGACAGGGTTGCTGTGATGATCAGATACCATGAGTGGGATGTTTGGGAAATGAGAGATTTGTGAAGATCTTGCTGCTCAGGGTACTGTCCCTTGACCACCCACATCAGCTCACTCAGGAATCTGTGAGAAATGTAGACTCTCAGACCTCGCTCCAGCTCCCCCAAATTGAATTTAACAAGATCCCAGGGGACCGGATGCACTTTACAGTAGAGAAACTTCCCTAGGTAATAACCCTTCCCCTCTCACATCTTCCCACAGAGCTACAGGTTCTGTCCAGGATACGGGGGCTTCCAGGGGAGGCTGCCTGGTCCCCTTTTTCCCTGAGCAAGTGGGTGGGGAGCCCTGGGTGGGTGAGGAACTGGGGAAGGCAGCTGGGCCAGGCCAGGCAGGAGCCTGAGGCAGAGCTCCAAGGCATGGGGAGGTGGGCCGTGAGACATGGCCTCTGCTGCCCAGACCCGGCCCTGGCAGGAGGCTCCTGTGCCCCAGCAAGTACAGCAAAGCGGCATGGCTATAGACCAGCCTGAGGGCGGCTCAGCCTGACCCTGACCCTGGCGGTGGCAAAGCAGGTCGCCCCACAGGAAGGCTGGGAGGGGCAAGGCCTCAAGGTGGTTACAAAGCAAGGCCACGAGGCAGCAGGATGTGTGGACAGCCATTGAGGGGCTCGTCCCTGGCCGCCTCCTGGGCCCAGGCCCTTGCTCAGAGTGTGGGGCCCAGGCAGAGGGGGTGTGGGCACGGCGCTACGCCCTGTCAGAGGCTGCCCACCGTCACCCCACTCAAGCTGGCACCATCGTGGCAGCATATGGAGAACGTGCGGCCCCCGCTGGTGTTTCCAGAACTGAGTGGGGCACAGCTCGGGGAGTGGGAGACTGAGAACCTGATGGTAGGGCGGGAGGGAGGAAGGGCCCCACCGCCATGCCTGGCTTCCCTCCTTTCCACATACTGAGGAAGGTGGGTTTGCAGTGGGCCGCGAGGCGGGGACGGGGAGAGCCATTTCCTGAGAAGGGCACAGCTGACTCCGGCCAGGAGCTGATTCTTCAGAGAGGACCATGGAGATGGGGGTCACAGCAGGACCTGCGAACTGGGACTAGTTAAGGTGGGCCCATGGGTGCAGCACCCTCCAAGCTGGTATCAGAGCCTGCAGATGAGTCCCGGGAGGAGCGCCCCTGCAGGAAGCGGATGATCTTCTCAATCGTGGCCTCCTGGTACTCGTGGGACCACCTGTGGGCACAGAGGCAGAGCGGTCAGAGGGCTGGGCACCGGAGCTGCTGGCCAGGGGCCTGTTTGTTTACCCACGTGCTGCCAGCTGGGGTGATCGGTACCCACTCCCCTTGCTCTCTGTCCCCAGGGCCCTGGGGCTCACTTGATGCCGTTGAAGGTCAGCACGGCCTGCATGTCCTCGGGTAGAGCCTGGGGCTCCGGCCACTCAAAGCCATCGATGACCGGCACAATATTCTTCCCGCAGCTTAAAGCAGTCACGATCTCCTAGAGGAAAAAGAGAGGAGGAAGAAACCCCTGTTCCGTTCACGGACCTTGGGGCCAGGCAGGTGCTGGCTGGGCCCTTAACTTTCCTTTATAACCTTATGCTTTTTTTTTTTTTTTTTTTTTTTGCGGTACCAGGGATTGAGCCCAGGGGCATTCTACCTCCAAGCTACACCCCCGGCCCTATTTTTTATACTTTATTTTGAAACCGGGTCTCGCGAAGTTGCAGAGGGCCTCACTAAGTAGCTGAGGCTGGCCATGAACCTGGATCCTCCGGTCTCCGCCTCCCAAGTACTGGGATTACAAGTGTGCGCCACCACGCCCGGCTACCTTATGCTGTTTCTTAAAAAATGGATATCTGAATGGGAGTGGTGGTACACACTAGTAATCTCAGTACTTGGGAGGCTGAGACAGGAGGATCACAGATTTGAGGACAGACTCAGCAACACACCCCCAGCCCTATTTTTTATTCTTTTTTTTTTTGCGGTACCGGGGATTGAACCCAGGGGCATTCTACCTCCGCGCTACGCCCCCGGCCCTATTTTTTATACTTTATTTTGAAACCGTGTCTCACGAAGTTGCGGAGGGCCTCACTAAGGAGAGAGAGAGAGAGAGAAAGAGAGGAGAGAGAGAGAGAGAGAGAGGGAGAGAGAGAACAAGAGAGCTGAGGCTGGCCGCGAACCCAGATCCTCCGGTCTCCGCCTCCCAAAGTACTGGGATTACAAGCGTGCGCCACCACGCCCGGCCTATTTTTTATTCTTTATTTTGAAACAGGGTCTCACTAAGTTGTAGAGGGCCTAAGTAGCTGAGGCTGGCCACGAACCTATGATCCTCCTTTCTGAACCTTCCAAGTACTGGGATTACAAACATACGCCAGCATGCCCGGCCATGTCTGTTTTTTGTCATCTTATTTCTCAGCATCTTTCCCAAATCCCTGCCCATACACGGGCTATGTGAACCGAGGCAAAAATAACAGGCTCGCAAAGCCTTTGTTTTCTAATATATAAAATAAGATTAATGACAGTCCCTATCTTGCATGGAATGACTGAAATATTCCATGTCAAGTGATTAGAGTGGCGCTTAGCATATAGTGTTTGCTTAAGAAAGAATAGGTGTTGTTACTTCCTCCTCTGCAGAGTGGAGATGATAAACCTATTTCACAAGGTTGATCTGATGGTATTTCTTGATATTAATGGCGCTCTGGTAAGTGTTTATTGAATGTTTTTGTCCTTTCAAGGAGGAACCACAGGGCTGGGACTTTCTTGAGTGCAGTTCACTTGTGGTTTTCCATATTGATTACCCACTAACTGTGGCTTCGCGGAAAGGAGTACTAAAACCAGAAGCAATTAAGCACTAAACACAACCAAAGAGGGCTGATGGAGGCTTTGGGACCAGTCCAAGGCGAACGCTGCCACCACCCCACCCGCCCCCTCCGCCTTCGCTGTCTGCTGGGACAACAGTGGATGCCAAGCACCCGTGTGGAGCGGAGCTTTCCTGGGGAAAGTCCTGCATAACTGCAGCCCTGACCGGCTTTCTGGGAGCTTCTCCATTTGCAGCTGAAGAGAAGGAAGCCCAGAGAGGGGAAAGGACATCTCCGCAAGTCGTGCAAACGCCCACCCAGGAGGGGCCGGGCCTCCAACTCAAGCCTTCAGAGTCTTGGTCCAGGGCGGTTTCAGCCAAGCCCTGCTGCCTCTCTGCTGAGCATCTGGGTGGATTTTTGGCCCTGCCACAGTTCATTGGAAACCTGTAGACATTTGTTTCATGTGGAATTATACAGAACCAGAGACGATACATGTTGAGAGCCATCTTAGAACCGCACACTGAGATTAACATCTTGGACCGACTCAGGCTGAGTACATAGTACTGGCTGAGTGGGATTTGTCTGCAAGCGGACAAATTCCAAGAGATCTGATGGAATCAGTAAGAGTGTGGTCTTTGATGTCTTCTCCATCCAGTAATGTTTAACCTTTCCTTCCTCTAAGTTTGTCCTGTGATTACCTCTCCCTAAATCTGGCCTCTAAGCCTAAACTCATGACTGCCCTGCCCTTTAATCAATTTTAGAAATGCTATGCTTATTTATTTTTATTTATTTATTTATTTTTGCGGTACCAGGGATTGAACCCAGGGGCAATCTACCTCCAAGCTACACCCCCAGTACTATTTTTTATTCTTTATTTTATTTTATTTTTTTGTGGTACCAGGGATTGAACCCAGGGGCATTCTACCTCTGAGCTACACCCCCGGCCCTATTTTTTATATTTTATTGTGAAACTGGGTCTCACGAAGTTGTGGAGGGCCTCACTAAGTAGCTGAGGCTGGCCGCGAACCCGGATCCTCTGGTCTCAGCCTCCCAAGTACTGGGATTACAAGCGTGTGCCACCAAGCCTGGCTTTATCCTTTATTTTGAAATCGGGTCTCATGAAGTTGCAGAGGGCCTCACTAAGTAGCTGAGACTGGCCGCGAACTGGATCCTCCGGTCTCCGCCTCCCAAGTACTGGGATTACAAGTGTGCGCCATCACGCC
>PVJS01046870.1:0-15646 GCA_004027185.1 Glis glis
CAGGGACACATACTTCCCTGCTATCTAATGTCACTGCCAGGCCAATACGCGCAGACAGACTCAATGGCAGGGACACCTACCTCCCTTATCTAATGTCACTGCCGGGCCAATACGCGCAGACAGACTCAATGGCAGGGACACCTACCTCCCTTATCTAATGTCACTGCCGGGCCAATACGCGCAGACAGACTCAATGGCAGGGACACCTACCTCCCTTATCTAATGTCACTGCCGGGCCAATACGCGCAGACAGACTCAATGGCAGGGACACCTACCTCCTTGCGATCTAATGTCACTGCCAGGCCAATACATGCAGACGGACTCAATGTACTAATATAAAGCACTTTTTTTTTCTTTTTTAAAATGGAGTGTCACTATGTTGCTCAGACTGGACTTGAACTCCTGGGCTCAAGTGATCCTCCTTCCTCAGCCTCTTAAGTAGCTAGGTCTACAAGGCATACACCACTACTCATGCCTGTAAAGTACTTTTTATTTATTTTTTATTTTATTTTTTTGTGGTACTGGGGATTGAACCCAGGGACATTCTACCTCCAAGCTACACCCCCAGCCCTATTTTTTATTCTTTTTTTTTTTTTGCGGTACCAGGGATTGAACCCAGGGGCTTTCTACCTCCGAGCTACATCCCCAGCCCTATTTTTTATACTTTATTTTGAAACCGGGTCTCACGAAGTTGCGGAGGGCCTCACTAAGTAGCCGAGGCTGGCCGCGAACCCAGATCCTCTGGTCTCAGCCTCCCAAGTATTGGGATTACAAGCGTGCACCATCATGCCCGGCTGTAAACTACTGTTTAAAGTACATGTTTTATATTTGAATTGTAGGCATATTACATACTTCACCTTACATGGTACCTGTCTTAAAAGAGAATCAGAACGTTCTAGATAGTTCACACATTTCTGCTAGGCTTCAGTTGCTTGCTTGGCACTGGGGCTCTTACCCAAAGAGCAGCGTGTTTAGAGTGAGTGGAGGCCCTGCACTTCCAGGCCTCCCGGCTTGCCTCCTGCTACAATCACAGACACACACATCAGGACTTGTTGTCCCACTTCTACACACAACACTTTTCCTCAGTCCCTACAGATAGTCACACTGTTTGTTAATGATGAATTCAGGGTTCTGTGACAGCCAGTGCCTCATGTAAAACCCTTACTGGGAGTCCAGCTGTGACCTGGCACCATTCTGCAGCCCACCGCACTGCGGTGGCATCTGACGGTGCTGCATAAAAACTTTCACCCTCGTTTTATTACTCATCCTTCCTTTTATGCAGCTCCAGCAACTGCATGTCTTAACCAGAAACAAAACAAAAATGACAAAAGCTGTGGCTGGATCTCGCTGAGGCACATGCCACTGTGGGCAGGGCAGCTGGAACCCTCACCTGCAGGGTGATCGCAGGCAAGTCGCTTTTCCTCACTGTCTGTTTCTACATACTCCAAGGAGAGCACTGATTCTGCTAAATTTACCTCATGGGTTCAAGCAAAGGTCCCCAAATCATCTTTGTGATCCATTAAGTTGCTAACCCCCCCCAACCTCATTTTTCAGTTTAACTTAAGGAAAAGAGAACACACTCTTAGTTGGCACCATACATGTAGAAAGGGGCATATTTTGATGGTTGGCAACAAGATGTAATTTCCCTTCTTCTCCTTGGCTTAATCTTCCTCAGGAGAAAACCTGAACAACAGTGGTATGTCTGGGAGAAAGGTGAAAGAGAGGCATGAAAGGCTAAGAGCGAGATGATTAACATGCTGATAAAGGGAGCTGCCTGAGTAACAACGATGAGGCATGTTAAATCAATATGGAAACAGCCATGATTGCTGTAGAATGGAATTCTGGACAAAGTTTATTAGAGAGGAACAAAAAGGTCCTGAAGATGCTAAGCAACTTGCCATCCTTGGCAAACATTGAAAATTCTTTCTGCACATCTGGCAATAGAAAAGGTCCGAGCTATGTCATTCTTACAATGACAATGGTTATCAGGTGCTCAATGTGTCCCAGTTTGGGTTCTGGAATTCCTACATCTCACAAGCTTATGGTCCCAGCAGAGCCAGATGGCTGGTCACATGGTAGTCATGAATGCTCAGTCATGTCACAAAGGATTTGGCTGCAGAGAGCACAGTTGCCCTGGTACAAGCTCCTAACTCTCTTGAGTTAGATCCTCTCTGAAGAGTGCTGCCCTGTACCCCTGCAAAATACCTACATAATTAAGAAGGGGTGGGCTATTTCTTGCGATACATTACTATCTCTTTGAGACCTGAAAATATGCCAGAATGCTGAAGGTACTTCATAGGGGTTTTCCCTCACAGTCTTCTGCTCTGAGAGAATTGGTAAACAACAGTACACATGAGGTTTTCTTTTTTTTTTTTTTTTGCGGTACTGGAGATTGAAACCAGGGGCATTCTACCTCCAAGCTACACCCCCAGCCCTACTTTTTAAAAAATTCTTTATTTTGAAACAGGGTCTCACTAAGTTGCAGAGGGCCTCACTAAGTAGCTGAGGCTGACTGCGAACCTGGATCCTCTGGTCTCAGCCTCCCAAGTACTGGGATTACAAGTGTGTGCCACCACGCCCAGCTGTGAGGTATTCAAAGTCAGTAAAATAATACAAAAATACATTTGGCATGCATGAAACAATTTTATAGAGTAAACAGATCTTTAATATAAGATGATAATAATAATAATAATAATAATAATATGTGGGTCACTTCCCTGAAGGGTTGGATAGAGGTTGAAGCCTCAACCATGACTGTAGTACCTACTCAAACATAAAAGAGATAAACTTGCATCTAAACCAAGGAACAACATCAATCATTAAAGCTTTGCACTCAGCTGGGCGTGGTGGTACATGCTTGTAATTCCAGTACTTGGGAGGCTGAGACAGACTGATCACAGGTTCGAGGACAGCCTCAGCAAGTAGTGGGACTCTCATCATCCTAGCGAGACCTCGTTTCAGAATAAAAATAAAATAGGGCTGGAGGTGTAGCTCGGAGGTAGAATGCCTCTGGGTTCAATCCTCAGTAATACACACACACATACAAGCTTTGTACTGTTCCAACTCAATAGAAAATATTTTTTAAAGCTTAGATTAGGCTGAGAAATTTCTTATATGGTTGATCAAGTACATAAATGACCCAAATCATATTGATTTCCGTGACTAATCACTGTAGAATATCAGTAAATCAAATATATTTCCTGATATTATATAACTTCCTATGCTTTATCTAGGCTCTGATTCTGAATAACAACAAGCTAACAAAGATTCATCCCAAAACCTTTCTAACCACAAAGAAGTTGCGAAGGCTATATTTATCCCACAATCAACTGAGTGAAATACCACTTAATCTTCCCAAGTCACTGGCAGAACTCAGAATTCATGATAATAAAGTTAAGAAAATACAAAAGGACACATTCAAAGGAATGAGTGCTTTACATGTGTTGGGTAAGTTTTTCAAATAAATGGGACATCTTGAAATTATAATTAACATGTAAATGTAGAAAACTTTATTATCATTACTAACTTAAGGATAATTTCCAAAATTAATTTTTGGATCTAATAATCCTTACCTAGA
This sequence comes from Glis glis, assembly GCA_004027185.1. NCBI lineage: Eukaryota > Metazoa > Chordata > Mammalia > Rodentia > Gliridae > Glis > Glis glis. The sequence goes on from PVJS01046870.1 coordinate 3,578, forward strand.
CAGATCATTTATGGCTTTTTTTTTTTGGTTTGTTTAGCAGTGCTGGGGATTGAACCCAGGGCCTTGTGCATGTGAGACAAGTACACCACCTCTGAGCTATAGCCCCAGCCCGTAGACAGACCATTTATAAAACAATTAAAATATGAAAAAAGCTGGGGGTGGTGGTACACAGCTGTAATCCTAGTACTTGGGAGGCTGACACAGGAGGATAGATGGTTCAAGCCCACCTTCAGTGAGACCCTGTTTCAAAATAAAAATAAAAAGGGCTGGGGAATGACCCTGGGTTCCATTCCCAGTATCACAAAGAAAAAAAAAAAAAAAAGAGAGAAAGAAAAAAGAAAAAGAGAGAAAAAAAAGGAGCTTTTGTAATACTGTCTGTCTCAAGAATCCCCTTTGAAATACCTACTGTGATTTGTTTTCTGAACTGGACCCTAAGTAATAAAATCTATGCTGTTCTTATTTAAAGATATTTCTAATATATTGTATAACCTACTAAAATATAATGTACAAAGTTAATTCAGATATTATTTGGAATGTAAACCTAACTTTTGGTTATCTGCTCTAAGAGCATTGATCTAAGCAATTTTTGTTATGTATGTATACATGTAAATATTTATTTATTTTAAATACTAGGGATTGAGCTGGGGGGGCATCCTACCTCTGAGCTACACACGCAACCCTTTTTATTTTTTATTTTGAAACAGGGTCTGAGCAAGTTGCTGAGGCTGTCCTCGAACCTGTGATCCTTCTCTCTCAGTCTTCCAAGTACTGGGATTACAGGCATGTGTCATCATGCCTGGCTTGTTATGTATTTTAAACTCATATATATATATATATATATATTTCCCCCCCCCCCCTCTGGTACTGGGGATGGAACCCAGGGGAATTCTACCTCTGAGTTACACCCCCAGCCCTATTTTATTTAGAAACATGGTCTCATTAAGTTGTGGAGGGCCTCACTAAGTTGCTGAGGCTGGCCTCAAACCTGTGATCTTCCTGTCTCAGCCTTCCAAGTACTGGGATTACAAGCGTGCGCCACCATTCCCCGCTACCCTATTGTATTTTATTTCTCCTAACACCCATCAAATAATCATGCCATTTTGACACCATATGCATTCAAAATCCCACACCAAGATTCTCACTTGTTTTACTCATGAATTCAACTGAGTGCCTGGCATGTATCAAATAGCCTCTTATTGACATCTCTTCAATGTTATATTTCTGCTAATCATTAATTTCTTTTTTTTTTGTGGTACCGAGGATTGAACCCAGGGGCATTCTACCTTCGCGCTACACCCCTGGCCCTATTTTTTTTTTATGCTTTATTTTGAAACCAGGTCTTACAAAGTTGTGGAGGGCCTCACTAGGTAGAAAGAGAGAGAGAGAGAGAGAGAGAGAGAGAGAGAGAGAGACAGACAGGGGGGGGAGGGGGGGAGAGAGAGATGATCTTTTTTTCTGATGCTATATTACTATAACAAAACTTTTATTATGCTCATGGTTGGAGGAAAGTGATAGTGTAATTTATTTAGTAATTCAAATTTTAAAAAGCAAGCCAGGCATGATGGCGCACACTTGGAATCCCAGTACTTGGGAGGCTAAGACAGGAGGATTGCAGGTTCATGACTAGCCTCAGCTACTTAGTGAGGCCCTCTGCAACTTAGTGAGACCCTGTTTCAAAATAAAAAATTAAAAAAATGGGGCTGGGGGTGTAGATTGGAGGTAGAATGCCCTCAGGTTCAATCCCCAGTACCACAAAAAAATTAAAAAGCAAACCTGTTATATATTCCAGTTTATAAGCAGAAAGGAGAGTAGATCCATAGCAACAGACATGCTGAATGAGAGTGCCACAGCTGATAAAAGTGCACTTCTTGAGTGTTCTTGGGGTGTGTCTCTGCACTGTGAGTTTGCTTTGTATGCAACCTATGTGTGTTCAATCATATCATTTCCCCCACAGAAATGAGTGCCAACCCTCTTGATAATAATGGGATAGAGCCAGGGGCATTTGAAGGGGTGACGGTGTTCCATATCAGAATTGCTGAAGCAAAACTAACCTCAATTCCTAAAGGTTTGTATTTAAGATACAGTGTTTTTTAAATTGTCATCTTTTAATGATCATTAAATAAAATGTAGTAAACTGTATAATGCACATTGTTTAAGCAACACAATTTAGAAATCCTTGTACCAGTGTATCTGGTCAGAGTAGTATGAAATTTAATGTGTTTTTTCCCCACATACATATGGAGAACCATGGATAGTGATTTTTTTGGACAGTATTAAACTGTAATTTCCCCCCAGTGAGAATAAACATGAAGTAGCAGTGGACTTTTCTACTTCTCTTTCCTGACATTTACTCATCTACATCTGTCCTCTGTGAGGTGCCTTAGCGGTGGATAATTCTGTAGAGAAACAGAAAGCTGGTGGAGGCCTTACTTGATCTAACATATATCCTTCTTTTCTTATTAGATCTACCATCAACTTTATTGGAGCTCCATTTAGATTATAATAAAATTTCAACTGTGGAGCTTGAGGATTTTAAGCGATACAAGGAACTACAAAGGTAAAAGTTCCCCAAATGTTAACTTAGAAGTGGCAGATCATATGACTAAGACATTAATGAAGCATTTCAGAGAAGGTGTGTATGGACTGTAGTCCAAACCATCACTGTTGCTACAGTGTGAAGAGTGTGAAGAGAAAACTAGAAAGAACCTGTATTTTATGCCTATGCTGACATAAGAGGCAAACCAAGTGGAAAGATAAGGACACTTGGTAAATTTTCCTTTTGTTGAATTTAACACAGATGATTTTCTAAGAGTGGGAGGAGCTGGTTGTTACATCCTGAAATTGGATATTAAATAAGGCCATTAAGTTGAGTGTGGTGGCGCATGCTTGTAATCCCAGTACTTGGGAGGCTGAATCAGGAGGATGGCATGTTAGTGGCCAACCTCAGCAACTTAGCCAGGCCCTCCGCAACTTAATGAGACTGTTTCCAAATTAAAAAAAAAAAATAGGGCTGGGGGGGTAGCTCAGAGATAGAACACCATTGGGTTCAATCCCCAGCACCACACACACACACACACACACACACACACACACACACACACGAAAAAAAAGACAGGTTTATATTCTAACTAGGGTTGTGGTATTTTCAGCTAACTCTATCAAACCTAGCCACCTGCATAAGAACTAATGCATTTTATATCATTTTTAGGCTGGGCCTGGGAAACAACAGGATCACAGATATTGAAAATGGAAGTTTTGCTAATATACCACGTGTGAGAGAAATACACTTGGAAAACAACAAACTAAAAAAAATTCCTTCGGGATTACAGGAGTTGAAGTACCTCCAGGTAAAACATTCTATTTGTGTTTGGTAGATGGGTACTTTTCATTAGTTTTTATAAAACATATTAGTATACCTCAAACAAAGACCAGGCAAACAGCAAGGGTAATGCAAACATAATGGCTCTCCAGGTTACATGAGGTGTGTTACCAAGCAGGAGGTTTTCGAGAGAGTGGTTTTTACGAAGATGTCACCTGAGAAGTTCAGGATACAGCTCCAGTTTCTCCTGCTAAGGCCACTGCAGCAAAGTTGCTGACAGAGCCACCTTCAACTTTCTGAAGTTTCCTAGGCAGGACTGGTGAGGACACCAAGAAGGATCCTATGTCCTTTTGTTCTGGAAACATTTCTTAAGGCAGAGCAAGAGGCAGAGCAGGAGTCAGGTATTTTCTCTATCAATGTGCTGCTGGGTTAGAAGAGAGGTGTGTGTGTGTGTGTGTGTGTGTGTGTGTGTGTGTGTGTGTGTTTTAAATATTCAGAGATATTATGTGAGTAACCGAAAGTCAGTATGGAACATCAAAGATTAGTGCTGGGCTGGAGGCGTAGCTCTGTGACAAAACGTTTATCTAAGAGGGACAACGTCCTGGGTTCGAATCCTGGCTTCACAGAAACCTCTCACATTCTGTCATTTGTTGCTCTTCATCATTAGAAACCATTCCCTTCTTGTGTAGCAGTTCACCATGCTGGCAGGGGCCACAGAAAATGAACACAACATTTTGCACCTAATTGTAGGAGTTTCATAATCTTCAGGATTCTCATTTATGACCTCTTATTAGGAATCCCTGCTTAAAGCTTGGCGCCATGGTGCAACGTCTGTAATTCCAGTAGCTGGGAGGTTGAGGTAGAAGATCCCAAGTTTGAGGCTAGGCTTGACAACATAGCAAGACCCTGGCTCAAAATAAACAATAAAAAAGGGCGGGGGTGTGGCCTGGTGGTAGAGTGTGCCTGGGTTCAAGCCCCAGTACCCCCAACACAAAATCCCTACTTAAAATTATTTCACCTTCATCTATTTTTCTCATGGGCTTCTCTTGCTATGCAAGGCCCTTACCTTCTGAGAGGTAAAATACATACTAACACCCAAACTGGGCACGGAGCACTCTGCCTCTTCTAGATTTCCTTCGAGTCTATCTTTAAATAGGTTTTGTTCACTGCATTCCTTAGAGATACAAGTCATCTGAGGATGTGATATGTGCAGGTAACACCTTGTGCTTGGATGTTGACATCTGTCAGCTGTGAGCAGAAAGCTCTGCCCTATGTCATGCCGGACCTCCCTGACCTCACATCTGCTACCTTGTGCCACGACTCTGACCCTAGCTTCTTGTCTCCCTTATATTTACCTGGATTCTTGTTAGCATTTGGGGGGAGACTGGGGGTTGAAGGCAGGGCCATTTTATCTCCAAGCTACATCCCCAGCCCTTTTTATTTTAAAATTGGGTCTCGCTAAGTTGCTGAGGTTGTCCTCAAACCTGTTATCCTCCTGTCTCAGCCTCCCAAGTACTGGGATTACAGGTGTGCGCCACCACACTGGGCAAGCATTTTTTAATGTACAGAATTATAGCACAAACAGAGAAGAACACAAGTCACAGGTGTATAATTCTATGAATATCTGCAAAGTAAATACACCCATGTCCACATGGTTTTATTCACAGTGAGATCAGTGCTGTGGTAAAGGATGCCTTGCTGTGCTGCTGAGCTGTGGGGGAAATGCAGAGAAACCATCTGAACCATGTGTCACCAAACCCCAAGACTGACAGAGGTCAGAGGGGAGTTGAATACTAAACATTAACATTTTAGCAATGCCTAGAGTTTTCATGATCAGGCTCAGATCAGTCTTAAGAAGTAAAAGCAGAATCTAGAGGTAACAAGAGTCACAGCTCATAACCCAGCTTTACCAGCAAAAGGCTCCTATTTTTTAACATGCCAAAATGCTACCAGTTAAGCAGCTAGCTTTTACTTCCCAGAAATCTCACTATTGCCATAAAAGGCCAAAGAAGGACTAAGTGGAATGAAGGTTCCTCATTTTTTATTAGTAATAATTTAATGTAAAAAGACATGTATGAAGCCTATAAAACTATGATTTGTACATTAGTCCAAAAGAAAGACCCAACTATTGATGCATATTATAAATATGTATTTAACATGTTGATACATACATCTTTCTATAAAACAACATACAAAAAAGCGGTTATACAATTCTCTCCCCTAACCACAGAAAATGCCAGATAATGTTTCTTCACATTCATATTATGATTCAAATTCTTGGATCAGTGAATTTCATTCTACTGCTAATTTCTAATATTTTTTTTTGTACTAAGGATTGAACCCAGGGGTATTTTACCACAGAGCTACATCTCCAGTTCCTTTTAGTTTTTATTTTGAAACAGGGTCTCACTAAGTTGCTGAAGGTCTTGCTAGTTTGCTGAGGCTAGCCTCAAACCTGCAATTCTCCTATCTTAGCCTCCCAAGTACTGTGATTACAGGTGTGCACCACCATGCCCACCTTAATTTCTAATACTTTTGAAGCAAATCAATGTAAATATGGCACTGAAGTAACCATTTCTACACATGGGGAGGAAGGTGTGAGGTGGCCCAGCTGACAGGCAGTGTGCTTAGCTGGTGAAACCAGTCCCATGCACATCCACCCTCTCAAAGAACACTTTTTTGTGTAACACAAGAACTTGAGTCATTACAAAGGTATTTACATGCATAAACAAGCATATCTATTTTAAGTGAAAATATAGTCAAGCCAACATAAAATAGACAGATGAATAAAGCCACCCTATAAATAGGATATCTTTCTTTTCTAATTACTGGTTATTTTTATTCCACCCTGTTTTCCTCTACAACAGATAATCTTCCTCCATTCTAATTCAATTACGAAAGTGGGAGTGAATGACTTCTGCCCAACAATGCTAAAGATGAAGAAGTCTTTATACAGTGCAATAAGTTTATTCCACAACCCAATGAAGTACTGGGAAATACAACCTGCAACATTCCGCTGTGTTTTAAGCAGAATGAGTGTTCAGCTGGGGAACTTTAGGAAGTAACAATTAGTAATAATTAGGAATGCATATTGAATTGAATATGAAATTCAAAATCCTTACATTTGAAATACTTGAACTCTATTAATAGTGGCGGTATTATAACCATAAGCAAAAATCTACCCCACATAGTAAATGACAAAAAATTTCAACAGAATTTTGCCAAATTATTCATATGTAAGGAATTAAGTATCTATTGCAGTTTCTTTTTACATAAATGATTTTGCATAAATCTCTTGCTCGAACATTCTTTTCTCAGTAGCAAAAACTAAGACATTCAGTTTTTACCCTTTGGTTATCAAGTGTATTTTTAAAAGAGTTGTACTGTAAGTGGAATGCTTGACTCAGCGACATCTGTGCTCTCTCGTTTACTGTCAGAAAAGCAGGACTGGCAAGGACAGCTACAGGAGAGCATACTATACTATTCTAGTCTTCCTTTAATAACTTGAGCAGTACTGTAATATTTCTAGTCATGTTTAGAAGTATGGTTTGATATAATCATATTGGAATTCTCATGTGTTATGTTTAAAACTAACTACTCATAATGAAACGCTCAGTAAGTATTCATGACCAACTCAACTGATGCTGGTTTTTAAGCTATAGTACATTATTCTCTTTATTAACTATTACTTGATTATAAAACCTCTGTAAAAATGTGCTGTGTTTATCTAAAATCTGTAACTCACATTTTTTACTAAAAGCTATTATAAGCCGTTAATAGTGTGTCAAGTGTTAGGTTATAAAACACTGTCACCTCAATCCTAAAGATATTTCAGGATGTCCTTTTGGAAGATCTTGCTTGGAAGAGTCTGGACACTATCAACTGCACCAATCTGTCTCCTCTCCTCTGTGCAGGCTGGGTAACGCTCAGAAACACACCTAACTCAATAGGCAGAGTATTAAAAAATCCAGACAAAAACTGAAAACTCAAGTACTTTTATGTGTTTTTTAATTGACATTCTGCATAACTTAAATAATATTAGAAAGTAAGGAAAACATCATTAAAAATATTGGTTTGAAATAAAATATTTGTGCTTTGGTTTAATTTTCCTTTTCCCACCCAGGAACATACACTATTCTTCAGAAAACTCTAATTTATATATGGCAGTTTTAGAGCAGTATTAATGTTTATTCTTAGTGACACTACTGAAATACACCACACAATTCCTGTGTTGTAAAAGACAATTTAAGCTGGGCGTGGTGGCGCATGCTTGTAATCCCAGTACTTGGGAGGCGGAGACTGGAGGATCCAGGTTCGCGGCCAGCCTCAGGGACTTAGTGAGGCCCTCCGCAACTTTGTGAGACCTGGTTTCAAAATAAAGTATAAAAAATAGGGCCGGGGGTGTAGCTCGGAGGTAAAACGCCCCTGGATTCAATCCCTGGTACAAAAAAAAAAAAAAGACAATTTAAACCACCTCAAGAACTAGACCTTAGTTTCCCCCAGTTCTCACTCTTCACAACAGTGTCAGCTTTGGCACTGCTGACATTTGGGCCACATCACTCTATACTGGAGAGTGTTCAGCAGCTCCCTGGTCTCCTGGGTACTAGTGACACACCCATCTCCCACCTACCACCACTGTGATTATCAATGATTCTTTCAGACACTGCCAAACGTTCCTGGCAGGAGGAGTGGGAGATGGGGCAAGATCTCAATTGGTTGAAAATAATTGCTTTAACAGGAAATTTACTTAATTTCTAAGATGACATTAATCTGGAAATCTATAACAAAACTGCTATTTTTGTGAAAATTGTAGAGGGAAGATCATAGTGTGATTAAAACAATAAAGGTTAATCACCCGCAATGACAGTACAGAAAGTGGGATACAGGGATTTGAGCTGGAAAGCCAGTTCCATTTACAGTCTGGGCAAGTCACCACCTCCTGCATATGGGTCAATAAAGTTTTTATGAAGAGTGAATGATAAAAATGTATGTGAAATACTTTGTAAACCATAAACATTCATAAACAGGAGTTTGTGATGTTTATGTCTAGTTTACATTAAACAATTATGGAGTGACAAAAATTGAAGACTATGAAATCCTTAAATGTAAAATACTTTAAGGAAAATTATTCTAAAATTAAAATATTTTAAAGTTTGAGTTGTTTTATTTTTTTTATGGTACCGGGGATTGAACACAGGGGCATTCTACCTCCACGCTACACCCCCAGCCCTATTTTTTACTCTTTATTTTGAAACCGGGTCTCATGAAGTTGCAGAAGGCCTCACTAAGTAGCTGAGGCTGGCTGTGAACCCGGATCCTCCGGTCTCCGCCTCCCAAGTACTGGGATTACAAGCATGCGCCACCACGCCTGGCTCTTGAGTTGTTTTAATAAAGACATTTTTCTACAATGCAACAAAACTCAAATAAATCATGATAGCAAGGCACTGATAAGAACATATTAGTACTTGGGAGGCTGAGACAGGAGGGTCACATGTTCAAGGCCAGCCTCAGCAACTTAGCGAGACCCTCAGTAACTTAGCTAGATCCTGTTTCAAAAACAAAAAGGGGCTGGGCATGGTGGCCCACACTTGTAATCCCCAGTACTTGGGAGACTGAGACAGGAAGACTGCAGGTTTGCAGCCAGCCTCAGCAACTTAGTGAAGCCCTTAGTGAGACTGTGTTTCAAAATAAAGAATAAAAATAGGGCTGGGGGAGGAGCTCGGAGGAAGAATGCCCCTGGGTTCAATCCCTAGTACCACAAAAAAATTAAAAAAATAAAAAGGGCTGGGGGTGTAGCTCAGAGGTAGAAGGCACCTGGGTAAAATCCCCAATACCAAGCCAGGAGTGGTGGCGCACACTTGTAATCCCAGTACTTGGGAGGCTGAGACAGGAGGATCCAGGTTTGTGGCCAGCCTCAGCTACGTAGTGAGGCCCTCTGCAACTTAGCGAGACCCTGTTTCAAAATAAAGAACAAAAAATAGGGCTGGGGGTGTAGCTCGGAGGTAGAATGCCCCTGGGTTCAATCCCTGGTACTGCAAAAAGGTAAAAAAAAAAAAAAAAACCCCAGTACCAAAAAAAAAAAAAAAAAAAAGAACATAAGTCAAATATGTTCAACAACACTGGAAAAGTCCAGTTCTTAAAATCATTAGTTAAAATCCTAAGGTTAATGTTAAGGTTAGAATCATTTAAACTAACACCTTAAAGTAGCTAAGTTAACCTTTTTTCTAAAAAGAGAATATAAAACAAAAAATTTTAAATACTAGAAAAATCCTGAAATCCCTGGAATTAACTTTCCACAGTTAATGTTTGGGTTTTCCATCTCATAGCTGTGAGCCATTTTTATATTTGCAAAGAACAAATCATTAACAAAAATCATAAATAGCCAAAACTACACCTAAGTTTTCTGCCACAAACACATCTTGTGGTAAATATAAAATATTATCTATTTGAAATCTACTAAAGATGAAAAACAAGTGAGTTACTCCAACTGTTGGGTGTACTAAGGACTTCAAGGCAACAAAGCAGCTCAATGACCATCTCTGTATACTTCCTCCCAAGTATTAAAACAGAAAATAATCATTAGAATTCTTGAGACACAATACTTTAAGAAAATCCACATCTAACATGCTGCCTTTTTTCATGAGTTATAAACTTTGAAGAGCAAACCCAAATATTTGGTGCCATAAAACAATCAAAATCAACATAAGAACACCTCTTGCTGTTCCTCTTGACTCTGGCTTTCCTCCCAGTTTTCAGGCTCTACACTTGAGAAATAAGGAGCCACTTACTTCTGACTCTCTTGCAGCTCTACAGCTAACCTGGTATGAAGTGCTGTCCTGCCTTCCCACATACATGCCTTCCCCTTTTACCTTAGTCACTCTATCACAAGCATGGACTATCAAAATAGGTTTCTTGCCTTATGTTGTTTATCCAACTCTAAAACATAACCAAATCGATCTGTGTGCCATCTGGGCTGATCATCTAACTCCCTTCATCAAAATCTTTTAAGCTGGGTGTGGTAGTGCGCCCTTGTAATCCCAGTACTTGGGAGACTGAGACAGGAGAATTGCAGGTCCGAGACCAGCCTCAGCAATCTAGCTTGGCCCTAAACAATTTAGTGAGACACTGTTTCAAAATAAAAATATAAAATAGGACTGGGGGTGTAGCTCGGAGGTAGAATGCCCCTGGGTTCCATCCTTAGTAAAGCTCAGACACACACACACACACAGACACACACAGACACACACACACACACACAGACACAGACACACACACACACCACTCTACATTTCCTGGCTTCTTATTTTATTTCTTTTTTTGCAGTACTGGGGACTGAACCCAGGGGCATTCTACCTCCCAGCTACATCCCCAGCTCTATTTTTTATTCTTTATTTTGAAACAGGGTCTCACTAAGTTGTGGAGGGCCTCACTAAGTAGCTGAGGCTGGCCACAAACCTGTGATTCTCCTGTCTCAGCCTCCCAAGTACTGGGATTACAGGTGTGCGCTACCACGCCACGCCTGGCTTTCCTGGCTTCTATGTCTTTGTTCATGGCATCCTTTGCATCTATCACAATCTTACCAGACCTCCAATACCTGTGTCAAAACCAGCCATCTCAGCTTATCTTCCTGACTCTCCCATTCACAGATGTGGACCCGCTGCTCCCCCTCCCCAACTTCCCAGTATTCTGACTGTGCCTCCTTAGCTTTTGTCATGATCTAACACACAGCAATCTGCACACTGGTCCTTTCTTCCGCATTCTCAGAGGATTTTAGACATCTTGGTTGCATCTTATATTTTGGTCATCTCTCTCCCCTTCCCCCAAAGCTAGCACACTGCCCTGACTCCATAGCTGTTTCTGAATGAAACTGCAGAAGTGAAAGAAGAAACTTCATCCTGACCCCAAGAATACAAACTGTTTTTAGCTTGCTTATCTTCTGCTCTAGCAGTTCACCTCACCCTGCAGCCCACTAGAGACTACACCTCCTCCATGCAGATACACCCTGCTGCTCTCCATTATGTGGCCACAAAGCAATTGGCATTTCCCCCAATACCCTTTTACTCAGGGCTACTGAAGGCATTTATTACAGTTTCTACCACAAGCTCTGGGGAGCTATGAAACAAACTTTCCCACCCAATCGCCTCCTAGCAGGGCTCTCCAAAGAAAACAATTCCAGCAATACTAGCTCTCTCGGTGAAATAATAAAATAGATATTGAAAGAGCTGCTTTGAAATGACCCAGACACAGAGGAAGAGGTTGCAAAGGGTCTGAAGACACAGAAACACAGGGGCAGTTCAGGCCAAGGAGCAAAAAGCACATGCCACTTGCTGCCATATAGGCAGGGAAGCCCTGAGAGAGACTGGCGTTGAGTGCCAAACCTTCTTATCAAGGAGAATTTATAACAGGACAAAAAAATATAATGAACCTCCTAGTGTACCTAGTGCACAGTCAACAATTTTTAATTCAAAATGAATCATTTTATACTTATACACCTACTATTTTTAAAAAATTGAAGTTTGTTTATTTATTTATTTATTTTACGGTACTGGGGGTTGAACCCAAGGGCATTCTACCTCCGAGCTACACCCCAGCTCCTCCTTCCTTCCTTCCTTCCTTCCTTCCTTCCTTCCTTCCTTCCTTCCTTCCTTCCTTCCCGAGCTACACCCCAGCTCCTCCTTCCTTCCTTCCTTCCTTCCTTCCTTCCTTCCTTCCTTCCTTCCTCCCTCCCTCCCTCCCTCCCTCCCTCCCTA
>PVJS01046871.1:0-15647 GCA_004027185.1 Glis glis
AAAAAAAAAAAAAAAAGAGTCTACACAGCATTCTTCTGTGCATTATTCCATTTAAGGTTCACAGTCATCAGGTGAAATTAAGGGTGAACAGAGAGGGGATATAAGGCTCTCATTCTGGAGATGAAAAAACATAAAAGCCAGAGAATCCAAGCAAATTCTGTAAGTTAATGTGACAAGAGTGCAAAGCCTGACCTGGAATCCTCCTGCCTGTTCCCGGTGCACGTGACCAGGGATGGAGTGTTAGTGTCCGGAGGAAACATGGACCCTCTGTTCTGTGGGGTGAGGAGAGCTACATAAAGTGAGCTGGCTCAACTCCCACAAAATCCAGGCCACTGGGAAGGGTGTCCTATGTACACTGAGATCGCTGACCTGCCTGCTTATTTGCTCAGGAGAGAATGTGCAAATAGACATCAGAAATTACACAGAGGTTCACAACAGACCCTGGACTCTATTCTTTTTACCACAGGTTGAGCATCTGAAATCTGAAATGCTCCAAAATCGGAAATTTTTGAGTGCCAATGTGAGGCCACGAGTGGAAAATTCTGTACCTGACCTCGGGTAAGGAGTTGTGGTCGAAACACGGGTATACTGTTTTTGTCACTGTGACTGAATACCTGACAAGCACAACTCAGAGGAAGAAAGGTTTATTTGAGGCTCACAGTTTCAGAGGTCAGTCCGTGATCAGCCGGCTCCACGGCAGGAACACTTCAGGGCATGGCAGAGGAGAAAAACCCACTCTCACCTCATGGTGGCCAGGAAGCAGAGGCAGAAAGAGAGCGAGAGGAGGGGGTCAGGGACAGATACATCCCTAAGGCCACTCCCCCAGTGACCCACCTCCTCCAGCCATGCCCAGCTCCAAACCTGGATGCATAGCCTAACTCATGACCTTCTCTGGGGAATCTTTTGTATCCAAGTTACAACATGCACTAAAAGTATTGTATAAAATTACCTTCAGATTGTGTATAAGGTGTGTAGGAAGCATAAGTGCACTTTGTTTTTAGATTTGAGCTTCATCCCCAAGATATCTCATAATGCATATCCAAATATTCCAAAATTTTTTTAAAAAATCCTAAATCCAGAACACTCTGTGTTCAAACACCTCAGATAAGGGATGTTCTATGTGTACTGACTTCAGGTCTTGCCACTGTGGCTGGATTTAGCAGAGACACCCACTAGGCAGTAGCGAGAGACAGAGGAGAAAAGAATGGAGAAGGTGGGTTACGGAGCACAGCTGTATCTGTCTTCGCCTTCCTCCTGCACCTCTCACTGTGACAACTGCCCCGATGAGTTTCTGAAGCCATTGCTCTCTGTGACAATGCTTCATAAAGCAGTAATGGCCTACGGAGCCAGGGGAGTAGAAAGGAGAGACTTCATAAACTCAGTGACTTGGCAAACATGGGCTCAAATCTCAGCTTTGCTACTTTCTCACTGTGGCACTATGAAATGATAGTTTCTGAAAGGAGAATATTAATACCTATCCTGCAGGATTCTCAGGGGACCTGAACCTGAGACCCATATAAAGTTTCTGGAACAGTGCCTCGCATAGAGTAGATCGCCAATAAATAGCACATCTGCACTTATCATTTCTCCTGTGGATAGTAGGTTCTGGAAGTTGAAAGCTGCTTAAAGATACGAATAATTCTGTGATAGTATAATGGTACCCAGTATCAGATTTGCTTATTCGTTTATCCAACAAGTTTCATCAATGCCTGCCTTCAGCCAGGATGGCAGAGGTATTTACTGCTCTCCCTGGGCTCCAGTGTTTCCCAGTTGCCAAAAGATAGACAGGGTTATATGGCCAGTTTTGTTTTGGGCTGGGTATGGAAGTTGTATGTTAGTTTTTTGTTTGTTTTTGTTTTTTGGGGGGTACTGGGAATTGAACCCAGGGTATTCTATTTCCAAGATATAGCTCTTTTTAAAAAATTATTTTGAAATAGGACCTCACTAAGTTGCTAAGACTGGCCTCCAACTTGTGATCCTCCTATCTCAGCCTCCCAAGTACTAGGATTACAGGTGTGTACCACCACACCCAGCTAGGTTAGTTCTTGACCAAGATTTAGGAACTGGTATGTGACCCTCTCCCCATTTTTCTTTTCTCCTGTTAAAAGAAACCAGAGGTCATGTCCTCCAGAAGGCACGGCTGTAAGACAAAGGCAGTTTGGGTCCCCAAATCACCATTTGGGAAGGACAAGAAAAAATATTCATGTGTTAACTTATGAAGGTTTCAGGGTTTATTCTTTACTACAGCATAGCCTAACCTAATCTAACTAATAGATCTGGATATTGCAGTGAACACTAGAGATTAAACAAACAAACAAAAAACACTATATCTTGTCAGTCTCTGGTTTAAAAAAAAGCTTACTATCAAAGTTGAAGCCAGACTTTAATAGCTCATGATCTGCTGATAAGATTTAGAGTATAACAGGTGTATTTTTCCAGGAAGAGTTACCTGGCAATTTAGGGATATTTCCCATTGCTTCTCAAATGGTATTCCACAGATGATGTTCAACTTCATCTGTACAGCCTCCACTTCTCATCTGTCTATAAAATTAGGTCATTACCATATCTTAGGGATCTCGTAAGAACCCAAAGATGCAGTAAAATGCAAACTAGCAGAGGAAAGGTTTTGAGAGCTTTTTTCCTGTCAGGAGGTAGAAGACCATAACACACCTTTTCCCTTTGGTCTTATTTCCAGATTTTTCTGTTCCTCTCAACTACTATCTTTTTTTTTTTTTGGTACTGGTATTGGAATTGAACGCAAGGGCATTCTACCTCTGAGCTACACCCCCAGTCCCGTTTATTTTTGGTTTTGAAACAGGCTCTTGCTAAGTTGCTGAGGCTGTCCTTGAATCTGCTATCTTTCTTTCTCAGCCTCCCAAGTACTGGGATTAGAGGTGTGTGCCACCGCATCTGGCAACTATTGTCTATCTTTATACCAATAACATCCTATCTTGTTCTTGTAAAGTTCTCCCTAAATTGATCTATAGACTCACTTTGACCTGAACAAAACCCCAGAAGGCTCTTTCATTGCACAGAAATTATACCTAGTTGCAAACAAGTGACTATCCCCCAAAGAACTACACCAGTCCAACTGTTTGTCATTTAGAAGCAGTAGCCTGGCCAATGGTTTCTTGTACTTGTGGCCAGGAAATAATCATAAATCCATAACCTGAGGCCAGGGACTGTATCTTTTAGGTTTTTAGAACCCTTCCAAGTGAGCATATGTTGACCTATTATTATTTCTAAGGACACACATAAATAGTCCACTTGGGGCTCTCAGACTTAACTTCACTACATCTAACCTTCTCTCACTCTTGGATACCAAGGCTTCCTCTGCCAGCGCTGTGAATGCCCCCTACCACCTGTCCCCATGTGACCCCCTCTGCTAAGACTCTTGCCTTGAGGGCTCAGTCAGCTCCCATGACGCCTCACCCAGATGGAGCCTGGCCTGCCGCTCCATCTCCTTCCCCAATTCCAAGCACACGTAAGGCGTCAGCAACAAACCTGATTCTAAGGTCTTCCAGCACACACACAAGGCCTGGCTCCCTGCTGGATGTGGTAGGAAACAGCAGATCACTGCCCACAGCCCGGGAGTAAAAGAGAGGTTCAAGGATAAACATTAATGAGGACAGTCAGCCTTGCAGTAATAAGTAACTAGGCCAGAGAAAAGTCAGCTTTGAAATGAACTTGATTTGGCTTTGCAAAACTGTCAAGAAGTTCTTTACAACAGGACTCTTGAAATGGATAACAAGATTAAACTTTAAAATAAGCCAATTGCTTAATTCACTCCCAAACCATATGTTGTTTCTTACTCATCAAAAATGGTTAATAGAGCCAGGTGTGGTGGTGCACACCTGTAATCCCAGTACTTGGGAATCCGAGACAGGAGAATCACGGGTTCAAGGCCAGCCTCCTCAACCCTGTGAGGCCCTCAGCAACTTAGTGAGACCCGGTTTCAAAATAAAATAAAATAAAATAAAATAAAATAAAATAAAAATAAGGCTGAGGGTGTAGCTTAGAGGTAGAATGCCCCTGTGTTCAATCTCCAGTAACACACACACACACACACACACACACACACACACACACACATACACACACACATAAATGGTTAATGGAAGGGAGTAGGTGATTTCAGGTCGAGGATTACGAAAGCCCCTGTGTTGGAAAGGGAAGGGCCCATCTGGGAGGTGGCAAAGGGTTGGGAGAGGAGTGCGTGCAGCTTGGGATCTGTGGGCAGAACAGCATGGGGAAATCATGACAGGAAGCCCAAGGGGTAAATTGTGTAGGACCCCCCAGGCCTGCCCACATAGTCATATTATTGTGGGAAGGAGGAAGAACCACTATCTTTGAGTCGAGACATGATTTAGTAATGTAGTAAGAAGGCTGGGAAGAGCAAAAAGTACACGGGAAAAAATTGATTCCCTGAGAAGAGTCCTGTGGGGGTTAGCTAAGGCTGATTAATTCACTTCTAAATTGACCAGGTCTTCCCCTCTTCTCCTGTCCCAGCTCTTGCAACATGCCCTAGTGCTGCAGCCGCAGCTAACACCTATTAAGTGCTTCCGATGCACCAGACACATTACAGGCATTATTTTGTTTTATTCTCACTACAAATAGATGGGCATATATTGCTTTCCTCGTTTTTCAGGAGAGAATATGAGGTTCGTTGACTCGTCCAAAGCCTTTCAGCAGTAATGAGCAGAATTGAGACTCACACATAGCCTGGAGCCACCACACAGTGGTGCATGGAGACTGTGGGCTGATCTGACGACCGCGGCAGTGGGACTGACTGTTAGAATTGTAGTTCTAGAGCTGGGTGTGGTGGCGCACGCTTGTAATCCCAGTACTTGGGAGGCTGAGACCGGAGGATCCGGGTTCGTGGCCAGCCTCAGCTACTTAGCAAGGCCCTCCACAACTTAGTGAGACCCTGTTTCCAAATAACGAGTAAAATATAGGGCTGGGGGTGTATCTTAGAGATAGAATGCCTCTGGGTTCCATCCCCAGTACAGCAAAAACAAAAACAAACAAAAAAAGAATTGTAGTTCTAACAGTCATGTGTCATACGCATGCCTTCCCTTCTCAGAGTACTCTCTACTTCTTTGGAGGGTAATTGCTACCTGTTGTCTGACCACTAGATGGCGGTCTTACATAAAAAATGCTTTCAAAGTCATCCTCTATAATTTGGAAATTCCTTATCCACAGCCGTTTTCACCCAAGTGTAATCAGGTTCTAGGCTGTGCCCGGGGTCAGCTCTCACATCACCTGGACTGCCTGCAGTCCCTTGATTTACGCCTTCATCGCGTTTTCCAATCTCAGACCACTTCCCTCGGTTCACCGAGCAGGACGACTGAGCGCCGACCTGTGTCCACTTCTAACCTGCACATGCTACTTCATCGGTGCCTCCTTCCTCGTGGCTCCCCGCACTGTAATGAGAGCAAGTGAGTTAACACGTTTAAGGGCTGGCAGTAGACAAAGAGGGCAGAGTAGACAGAGAGGCTTCTCATGGGAGACTCGCCTGTGCTCGCAGGGAAGGTCTGAAACCCCTTTAAATGAGGACTTGAGGATTCTCTAGGTCAAACTAATTGCCAGCCTGGGACCCTGTGTGTTCTGTATTCGCCTTCAATGGCTCAGCCTAAGTGAATTAATCTCAGTGGAGGGATTTAAGGTGACAGGTAGAGCCATTTGAGGTCAGTCTTGTGCAAGATCTCTTCAATTCCAGAGAATGGGTTCCTGGGTGAGACAGGCCAGCCTTGGACCTGTCTAGGTTCTACAGGGCAGCACCTGCGGGTGTTGATAGCCACGAGGTACCTGTTGAGCAATCTGCCTCTTTAGTTTGCACAATGAGAGCACGTGGGTCATCCTTTATGGTCCTGACCCAGCCTTGTAGAGAGCAAATGCAGTCCCACGGGAGGATGCTGGGCTCCCCCACGATGTAGGAGGCGGAGCCTCTGCCGCCCCCCCCCCCCCATGATGCATCTCGCTTGTGATAGTTCTGGAAGTCCGGGTGAGCCCTGGCTTTGCAGTACATTTTCCAGGCCATCAGGTTCAGATGCTACCTGACCCTCTGGAGCCACAGCCAGGTTAATATTACACTTCGGTTGCTGAACTTTGAAGCTGAAACACTCATGCGCAAGGCTAAGTCAAATCAAGGGTAGTTTGCATCTTTCTGCAGCTCCTGAGCCCTTGGAAGTGGCGGCACTGTGGGTGGGGACAGCGTGTGGACTGAGCCGTGAGGAGGGGCTCCAGGGGGTCTCGGGGCCTGCGGGAGATCTTGGAGATCAGTGACTTTTGTCCTGGGTTGTGCTGTTTGTCCTTGTTTGATAGGGTCTAAAGTGGGCAGGAAAAGGGTCCCTCCAGTGGCAGAGTTTGCCACATAGGTCAGATCCTGTTGGAAGCACGGGAGTTTCCAGACCTGGAGGTGAGCTGGGCAGTGAGATTGGAGACTAAACTTCCCAAGATCATGGAGAAAGTCAGGTGGTGGCTATAGAAGATTAGCATCTGTGGTCATGGCTGTGGGTGTCTGCGTGGGAGAAGATGTGGGATCCACTACTAACAGCCTGTTGGTTGGTGTGGCAGGCATTGGCCTCTTGGAGATGGTTTGCATTTTTTGAAAGGGTTATGTTGATCAGGATCACACATAACTTACATGCAAATTAGCTGGCTGGGGAGAAAGGCTGGAGCAGGGAAATTTCTTCTATGGAGGAGCAACAATGTGGGGGGGACCTCTTATTGTGACAACCAGGTGGCCTCACAGCTGAGCAATGACAAGCTGTGTAGAGCCTGGCACTGAGCTTTGTGCCAGCAAATGCTCAATAAAAGAGAGTCGTGTTGGTAGCTGTGGGCAGGTACGTTTAGGAACAGTCACCTGTGCTTGCGGAGGGGTCGGCTGCAACCCCTTTAAATGATAATTAAAGTGTCTTCAAAGGTTTTGTTTGTTTGTTTGTTTCAGACAAGGCCTTCCAGAGAAACTTACAAGAAAGTAGACAAAACCATCAAGTCTTTCTGACCCACCCCTTTTAGGTAACCTAAAGTAAACTTTGCACATTATAATACTAAATTCTCCACCCAGAGGCATTCTTGTCCATCATTTTTCAAACATGCAATGCATAAAGAAGAATGGCTTCAAACTGAGCAAGCTCAGGAACGCCCCACCTCTACAAGTGACTCTGAGTCCTTCCCATATGCATATGCACAAGTTTGCCCAATAAAAGCTTTCCTCCAAGAAAGCTTGCTTTCTTTGCTCCAGGAGACACAGCTTTGGGAGTTACCCCCAGTGCTCTCCTTATTTGCTGCAAGTAATAAACCTTTCTTCACTCTTCTATTTCCTGGCTGTGCACTCACCAAGAGGCAAACCCATTGTGTTTGGTTACAGTACTACCCTCAATGAAAATAATAACATTAATTGATTATCAACATTATGTTATATAATAAATGTTACTAGCAAATAGCATTTATTAATTATTAGCATGTTATGTAATAAATGTTACTAGCAAATAGCATTTATTAATTATTAACATGTTATGTAATAAATGTTACTAGCAAATAACATTTATTAATTATTAACATTATGAGCCAGACAGTGTTCATAGCAAGGGCTTAGCATGTATTAAATCATGAAGTTAGGGACTCTTCATTATCGCCATTTTACATGTAAGGAAACTGAGGCACACAGAGGAAAAATAAGCTGTCCAAGACCACATCACTAACAAACAGCAAAGCTGGGATACAAAGCCGGGCAATCTGACCTGGAGTCCACGCTTAACTCTTATTCTTTACTAATACTACAGAGAGTTGCCCATAGAACCAGAGTGAGAGATTGAGAAATAGAGAGAGATGGAGAGAGATAGAGATAGAGATAGAGATAGAGATAGAGATAGAGATAGAGATATAGAGAACTAACTACTGGGGAGAACATGGAAGACTTGCCCTATAAGCAGATGTTTCAGCTAGCCTCTTAACATAAACTGAGCCCTGTTCTCCGCTCTCATCCCTAGTCCTTGGGTCTGACACTGAGCCTGCAGATCTTGCTTCTACATGAACTGCGGAGCTGGCAGCCTGCAGGGAATGGGAAACCAGCGGTTGAGCTGATGAGGACTCTCAGAGAGTGCCGTGTCTTTAGGCAAGGCCCAGCAGCTCACTGGCTGACTTTTGCTTCTATTGCACCAAAACCCATCATTCCCATGCCTCTGTGTGGCGCACTTTGCTCTTCCTGCCTTCTGGGATGTTATGATCACTCCTGCCCATCCTTATAACTCAGCTGATGTGTCTCTCCACCCATAAGGTCTTTCTTAGTTCTGGCAGCAGAGCTCTCTCTCTCTCTCTCTCTCTCTCTCTCTCTCTCTCTCTCTGTGTGTGTGTGTGTGTGTGTGTGTGTGTGTGTGTGTGTGTGTGTGTAACTTGTCACACTGTGTATTCCCGTTAGTCCATTCTGGTGGTGGCTTTGGCAAGACATGGAGATCCTTGAGGCCAAGAACCATACTGTATCCATTCTTGAATCCCCCTACCCAATCAGACACCTAGAAGGTGTATGATGAATGTGTGCCGTGGAATTAAGAACAGATATTAAAAACTGAATCCTCAGACAGAGAAGCAGGGGTAGAAGGCAGTCAGCGTCATTCATTCCCGTATCTACCCAGCTTCCCCCCCTCTCTCTCCTTTCCACCATGGTCCCATTGAATGCAAAGATCAGGATGCCTTTGGTTCCTAGGTGTTGACTGATGTTTACATTTTTGAACCTGCGAGGACCTCAGCAGATCCAGGGGCCAAACTCCAGGTGAGTGCACCAGGTAATGTTTACACAATGAGCTTCATGGTGCGGGGGTCCTCTTTATTAATTCCTAAGAGTCTAATGAGACCCCCAGTCACCCATTCACAGCACCATTGACTCCTAGTGTGAACCCAAAGTTCTAGATGCCTTTGTTCACCCGTGACTATAGTCACCATCTATAGTTCACCCGTTTCCCCAGGCCCAAGTGATGTACCCCAATAACGTGTGACTGTGCGATTCCTGATCACTGAAGCGCCGAAGCTTGAAAACAAGAAGGGGAAAGTCGGCAGAAGTGGAAACAGAGCACAGAGATGGTTCATAGCTGAAGCAATCGAGGGTTCATGTTTTTAAGTTGGAATATGATTTACACACAATAAACCCATTTTATTTTATTTTATTTTATTTTATTTTATTTTATTTTATTTTATTTTATGCGGTACCAGGGATTGAACCCAGGGGAGTTTTACCTCTGAGCTACACCCCCGGCCCTATTTTTTACACTTTATTTTGAAACCGGGTCTCACGAAGTTGCGGAGGGCCTCACTAAGTAGCTGAGGCTGGCCGCAAACCCAGATCCTCTGGTCTCCGCCTCCCAAGTACTGGGATTACAAGCGTGCGGCACCACACCCAGCTATAAACCCATTTTAAATGTCACATTTTGACATTTTCATCACCCCAGAACTCCCAAGTCTTTCTTTCCCGGACTCAAAGGGAGGGACTCCCTGTTGAGGTTTCTATGCCCATCATGTTATGCCAGAGATTTAAATTGCTGGAATCAATTAAATATTTGTTTGTTATGTATTTCTCCTTTCACGCAACAAAATACTTTTAAGATTGATCTATGTTGTTTGTTTGAGTAGTTTAATTTTTTAGTGCTTGGTACTGCCCTACTGTGTGAACATAATACAGATTTGCTTATCCCTTTACCTGTTGGTGGGCATTTGGGTTGTTTCCAATTTGGAAACACTTTCTGAACATTATGAACATTCTTTTTTTATTTTTTTGTACTAGGGATTGAAACCAGGGGCATTCTACCTCTGGGAGGTAGAATACGCTACACCCCCAGCCCTTTTTATTTTATTTTATTTTATTATTTTTTTTTAGAAATAGGGTCTTGTGCCGGGCGTGGTGGTGCACGCTTGTAATCCCAGTACTTTGGGAGGCGGAGACCAGAGGATCCAGGTTCGCGGCCAGCCTCAGCTAGCTCTCTCTTTCTCTCTCTCTCTCTCTCTCTCTCTCTCTCTCTCTCTACCTAGTGAGCCCCTCTGCAACTTCATGAGACCTGGTTTCAAAATAAAGTATAAAATATTGGGCTGGGGGTGTAGCGTGGAGGTAGAACGCCCCTGGGTTCAAACCCCTGTACCGCAAAAAAAAAAAAAAAAGAAATAGGGTCTTGTTAGGTTGCTGTGTCTGGCCTCAAACCTGTGATCCTCCTGTCTCTGCCTCCCAAGTACTGGGATGAGAGGCGTGTGCCATCGCTCCCAGCATTATGAACATTCTTACACAACTCTTGTAAACATGCTTTTTGTCCTCTTGAATAAAACCCCAGGCATGGAACCGCCAAGTAATAGGGTAAGTGTATATCTTGTCAGAAAAAGTTCTTAGAAGTAGTTTACATACTTTGAAGTAGGTAAACTTTCAAACAGACTTCATACTCCCGTTCCCAGAGCAGGAAAGGTGGGGAGAGGTTTATAACTCAGAGTTACTCTTAGAACAGTCACCCTATGATGAAATTGGTTCTTAGAATCAGATTTCACAGCATAGTCTGTCCTCAAGAGATGCTTCACACTTGCCTCACACTTGTCTCCCCTTGATGGATAAAGTTTTCCACTCGTGGAACCTTCAGCCCAGCAGGCACATTTGGCAAGACAGTTGAAGGAGTAATGTGGGCAGATGGCAAGACAGTCAGCCCACCATGCGGCATCAAACCAGCACCAATCTGAGGACAGATGCTCAAACAGGTCACCATTGTACCCAAGAGAGGCTTTGTAACAAGCCACTGTCCTGTCCCTGAGAGGAATCGGAGAACTTATTTGCAGTCTGTTAGCTAATTGTTCCCATACTGAGCACAGATCTTAACTCAATGCCCTAAGTGACACTTCGATTTCTGGTCTCTATTATGAAACAGTTGATAAATTACCATGTTCATATCCTGCCAGTAAAATTGAATTTAATATGCTTAAGATTGGAACAGATTTCTGAGATTCCCTAGAACAAAAAAGAGATATAAATAATATCACAAGCTATAATGTCAACGCTGAGGGGCTAGGAACTTTGCAGCTAGTAGAGAGAGACTGCATGAAGGTTGGAGGTGATGGATATGCTAATTACCCTGATTTGATCATTACACATTGTATGTGTGACTCAAAATATCAAACTTATATGCCGTATACAACATGTACAGTTATCATGTGTTAACTAAAATTTCACAAAAGAAGAAGAAGGTTGTTGCCACCAGCACCATGGTATCCACCAAGTCAAGTCACTGACCACGGCCTCAGGTGACACAAAGCCAAAGTGCTACTTACCTGGATGGGTGGGTGTGAGATGCAGATAGGATACCGCTGTATTCAAATCCTGACTCTACCACATCCTGTCAAGGGCTTGACCAAACCTGAGTTCAGGTTCCCAGATCTGGGTTTTTATCCCTGAGAAGTGAAGATAAAGATACGAGCCGGGTGTGATGGCGCACACCTGTAATCCCAGTACTTGGGAGGCAGAGGCAGGAGGATCGCAGGTTTGAAGTCAGCCTCAGCAATTTAGCAAGGCCCTCTGCAACTTAGCAAGGCCCTCTGTTTCAAAATAAAACAGGGCTGAGAGTATAGCTCAGAGAAGTAGAATGCCCCTGGCTTCATTCCCCAATACCATAAAAACAAAACAACAATGACAAAAACCAACAGCATCCATAAAAAGCATGTGCCTTATGGGATTGCTGTAAGAATTCAGTTAGGTTATGTGTCTAAAGCACCATCGCAGTGGTGCCTGGTAATCCAAAGCCGGGTATGGAATTGGCCTCGTATCTAAGTGACACAGGGGCGGGTTCACTCAGTTCACAACCAACCTCGTTGAGTGAGTACTGTGAGCCAGGTGCATGGTTCATCCTGCCGACACAGCTCACCCAGTGACACCAGCCCCTCTGGGCTGTGGTTCATAACCCAGGTGCCAGCCCCCAGGTGTCCCTGCTCCTCGCCCACTTCATTACTAAACAGCAAATACACTGCTCCAGCTTCCATCCACAGAGCGGGGAGCCCCGTCCCCTCCTCGCGATATTCCCATGGATTCTCAGAGGACCCATGGTTCTTTCAGACACTTCTTAATTTCCTATTTCTGCTGAATTCTTGCTTTACATGTGCATCTAGCCCCCTGAGGGGCTTTCTTTTTTCCATTCTCCATTCAACCAGATGTAAAACACATCTCCCTTTTTTTCCTTTTTTCTTTCTTTCTTTCTTTCTCTCTCTCTCTCTCTCTCTCTCTCTCTCTCTCTCTCTCTTTCTTTCTTTTTTCCTTCCTTCCTTTCTTTTTTTCTTTTTTTTTATACTGGGGATTGAACCCAGAGGCATTCTACCTCTGAGTTACACCCTCAGCCCTATATTATTTTTTTTTATTTTGAAACAGAGTCTCGCTAAGTTGCTGAGAGTCTTGCTAAGTTGCTGAGGCTGGCTTCGAACCTGCGACCCTCCTGTCTCAGCCTCCTAAGTACTAGGATTACAGGTGTGCATCCCTATGCCCAGCTCCTTTTCTCTTTAATTAAGGTTATTTCCCTTCATCTCTTCTCACATACAAATAATCAAGCTGTTTTGTATTTCTGTTATTTTCCTATACTTCCTGTATATTCTTATTTCTCATCCATATTCTTACTTCTCTTAAATTCAAACATAATTATTTTATGAAGGTGCAAGTGTGAGACACGATTATGTGTTCCGGTCTGTTCATTTGTGAATATGTACACATTGAGATGCATTTGCTGTCACACAGCACTATGTTTTCTTCTTCACATTGCCGTTAAGATATTATCTGACCTTAGCCGGGCGTGGTGGCGCACGCTTGTAATCCCAGTACTTGGGAGGCGGAGACCAGAGGATCCGGGTTCAAGGCCAGCCTCAGCTACTTAGTGAGGCCCTCCGCAACTTCGTGAGACCCAGTTTCAAAATAAAGGATAAAAAAATAGGGCCGGAGGTGTAGCTCGGAGATAGAATGCCCCTGAGTTCAATCCCTGGTACCACAAAAAAAAGATATTATCTGACCTTTATAGTAATGTGCCTAGGTAGGTTTTAAATGTCTGTGGGTTTAATTTTAGGATAGTAATGGGGGCAATAACTAGTTATATATTATAAGAAAAAGAGGGTGCTGGACCTGGTAGTGTTGGGAGCCAATGTTAAGGGTGTCCTATGGGTGAATTGGAGAAGCAGCTTTCCATTCCCATGGCTCCTCCTTCCTCTGGCAACTAATTTTGTTAGGGAGGAGGCGTCCATGCTCCCCTGCAGAGCTGAGCATCCCAGGACAGTGCTGGGATGGCTGTTCCAGGCTCTCAGGGAATTTTAAAAGAGCACACTGAAAATCGCTCCAGCTCTAAGCACAGGGCAGTCCTGGCGATGGAGGACTGCTGGTAGCATCTCAGTGAATCCCTCAATTCCCCACCTGCTCTGGTTTCAGAACTATGAGCTGAAGGTTAGGCACAAGGACCTCTCAGGTGAGATCCAGGGCACAGCCATGGGCTCCGGTCTCTGTGCTGACCCACGCCCAGAGCACATCTCTGGAGACTGACTGTAAATATTTACCTTTCATTAAACATGTCACCACCGTCCTTCACTCAGGGCCCCATGAGCCCCGCACAGAAGCCAGGGGCCAGCTCAGGCGACAGGGAACCATGAACATGGGATTCCTTCTACCTCCTGGGAAACAGCACTCCCCAGTTCCACCCCACCCACAACCCAGAAGAAGGTTCTGTCTCCACTGAGCCCAACTCATCTTGGGTTTTACCTAACAGAATGGAAAAAGAATGCACTCTCATGCCGGGAGTGGTGGCGCACGCTTGTAATCCCAGTACTTGGGAGGCTGAGATAGGAGGATCTGGGTTCGCTGCCGGGCTCAGCTACTTAGTGAGGCCCTCCACAACTTAGTGAAACCCAGTTTCAAAATAAAGAATAAAAAATAGGACTGGGGGTGTAGCTCAGAGGTAGAATGTCCCTGGGTTCAATCCCCAGTTCTGAAAAAAAAAAAGAATGCACTATCTCTAGCAGTGAGCATACATCTCCTCTGGGTTTGCAAGGATCTGGTTATAATAGAGGAAGATGCAGAGAAAGCAGCAAGTGACAGAGTGCAATGCCACCCGGTAGGACTTCAGTGGTGTTCCTGCAGAATGTCATGGCCACTAGCTGTTTGTGCCTACTGACACTTGAAATGTGGCCATTGTGGCTGAGGAACCCCATTGCAAGTCGTATTTAATATTACTAAGTTTAAATGTAAATTGCCATATGTAGCAAGTGGCTACTGGATTGAACAGACAGACATAGGCTATGAGCCCAAGGCATGGATCGAGCAAAGCGTCAAGCCTTGTGCTAGTCGTGTACAGATACAACCAGCCTCTGTGTCTGTGGGCTCCACATTCACAGATTCAACTAAACGTGGGCTGAGGATATACTTTTTAAAAATTGCTTCTTTACTGAACATGGACACACTTTCTTTTTGTCATGATTACCTAAACAACACAGTATTTTACATAGTTTTTACATGGTATTTGGTATTATAAATAATTTAGAGGTAGTTTAAAGAACGTGGGAAAGTGTGTATAGGCTATATGCAAAGACCATGCCATTTTACATCAGGGACTTAAGCATCTTTGGATTTTGGTATACTCAGGGGGTCCTGGCACAAATTCCTGCGGTTACCTAGGGACAGCGGTATGTATATATAGAACATAACTGACATATTATGATATATATATAATTTATGTGTGTATTATATGAAAATGGGCAACAGTTTCAGAGAGGTAGTTGAAGAGGTAGTTGAAACAGGGTCTCACTGATTGATTGAGGCAGGCCTCAAACCTGTGATCCACCTGTCTCAGCTTCCCAAGAACTGGGATTACAGGTGTGCACCACCACACCCAGCTTGTAATTTCTTTTTATTATGCTGTTTTAATAATTTTTATTAAGGGAGTAAGAAGGCGGTGATACCATCTCTATTCCAAAAAAATATACAATGTACTCTGGGAGGGAATCAGTCAGTGTGGTCAGAGTAGGAGCATGTCATTCAAATGTCACATGCCACCAGGCGTGGTGGTGCATGCTTGTAATCCCAGTACTTGGGAGGCAGAGACCGGAGGATCCGGGTTCGCGGCCAGCCTCAGCTACTTAGTGAGGCCCTCTGCAACTTCATGAGACCCAGTTTCAAAATAAAGTATAAAAAATAGGGCCGGGGGTGTAGCTCAGAGGTAGAATGCCCCTGGGTTCAATCCCCGGTACCGCAAAAAAAAAAAAAATGTCACATGCCTGGTGTCATTTGCTCTACAGAGCAACATTTTCAGTAGGTGCTGTAGGTTTTGTAGCTGGGAAACTGAGGCTCAGAAGTATAAGAAGCTTGCTCAAGGTCATGCAGCTAGGAAAGGGCAGACCTCAGTTTTACCCCCAAGATCATATCAATTTATGTCTGATATTCAAATTCAAAGGGATTAAGTACATTCTGAATATTTTCATACTCTTATTTATAATAACCCAATAGACAAATGATTGGAAAAGAAGAAAATAAAACTGATACTTTAAATGCATTGTTTTAAGCCGGATGTGGTGGCACACGCTTGTAATCCCAGTACTTTGGGAGGCGGAGACCGGAGGATCCCGGTTCGTGGCCAGCCTCAGCTCTCTCTCTCTCTCTCTCTCTC